>CAXITT010001106.1:15816-38315 GCA_964033795.1 Lymnaea stagnalis | reverse complement strand
ATCTCTTACATTCTATCTTTCTATGACTCACTCTCTCACTCTTCATCTCTATCAAACCTTTGTCTGTCTGTCTCTCTCTATCTCTCTGTATATCAGCCTTTCTCCATATCTTTCAATCTCTTTGCAAATTCTTTCTGTATCACTCTCTATTTTATACATCTCTCTCTGTCTCTCTTTCTGTCATTTCCCTGTCTCTCTATCTCTCTCTAACTCTCTATATCTCTAGTGTCTCATTTTTATTTTACTTAGTTTACATGTTTTTAATAATTGTAAAGCGCTTAGAGCTTTTAAGTAAGCGCTATATAAAAATGCCTAAATAAAAAAAAAAATAAAAAAATCTCTCTGTCTTTCAATATACCTCTCAATCTTTATTCATCTCTCTCTATCCTAATGTCTACCTCTCTCTCTATCTGTAACCATCTCTCGAAATGTCAATGTCTGTAAGTCTTTCTCAATCTCTCTGTAATTCGTTATCCTTCTCTTTCTTCTTCTTCTTCTTCTATATATTAAGGGCCCACGATCAATGTATTGATCATTTTGTCTCCTATTCAATGTTGTTTTGCAATGGGGATTTGCAATGTTTCTGTGCCTGGTTATGATGAGGATATTTAACTGATTGCAAGTGCCACCTTGTGCGGGAATCATGCACTAGGGGTTTGGAGGCTTGAGGCAAATGACACAAATGTGTCTAGTTTTGTCGCTGCAACTGTTCCTTTTGAAAGCTTGCTCCAGTCCCTGATTGTATTGTGCAGGAATGAGCAGCTCCTATACTGGCTTCTTGCTGGTATGAGCCTGATTGCCTAGCATGGCCTCGTCGCTGTCTATGGGGGAAAGGGACGCGTTTTTTCTTAATACTTGAACAGTGGACCAGTCCATTATTTATCTGTTCATCATGGATAGCCTGGATAGTCGTCGTCATTTCTCCAATGGTGACCAGCCTAGTGTTTCCAGCATGCTGCCAACACTAGAGGTATTCCTGTAGTGGTTCAGGACAAAGCGTGCTGCCCGTCGCTGGACCGCCTCCAACCTGTCAATGCTCTTCAGGCTAAATGGGTCCCAGACTGAAGATGCATAATCTAACACCAGACGGACAAAGGCTTTATACGTTTTTTCTTTTACACAGGTGTCTCCAATCTTTAGATTTCGCCTTAAGAACCCCAGGGTATTGTTTGCTTGGTTACATACATTGTAAATGTGCTCGAGCCAGTGGACCTCTCATTATTTATCTTTACCAAAAAAAAAACATATTAAAAAATGAATTTCAAATCTTATTTTTAATCAATATTAATTATTAGCATCTAAAATTTTTTTATTTTCATGAAGAATTATGCCTGATGTTTTGGATTAGAAAAAAGGGTGAATTTTCATCCAGCAAAAACCGAACAAGACGGATCAAACAAGACGCATGCTATTTATATATACGCCTGAGTTTGTTCAATGAGTTCACTAGCGCCTAAAATATAATTTCCGATAACTACGCTAAAGTATATATATTTATAAATGGCTTTTGATCTTGTCAGTAAAGGTGGCCTGTTTCAGATCCTCAAAAAGATAGGCTGCCCTACTTGACTGCTTAACATTATAAAGCAGTTCCTCGAAAAAAATCAGGGCAAAGTGTGCTATAACAGTGCCGCCTCAGAAGCCATTCCAGTGAGTAGTGGAGTTAAGCAAGGTTGCGTGCTGGCTCCTACTTTATTTGCAATCTTTTTCTCCATCCTACTCCAGTATGCCTTTCAGAACAACAGCGAGGGGATATACATCCACACTAGAGATGACGGCAAATTATTCAACATTGCCCGCCTTAGAGCAAAGGCTAAAACAAGAAAGTTCTTGCTACGGGAGTTCTTGTTTGCGGACGATGCCGCTTTGGTATCTCACACAGCTGACGGCCTGCAGAGCCTCGTATCCAGTCTATCCGTGCCTGCAAAGAGTTTGGCCTGACAATTAACTTAAAAGAAAAAGGATTATAATTGTCATTTTTTGAAGATTTTTATCGTTTTTGAAAAATAATTAGATAAGTAGTTTTTACACATGTTTCGAGCAAGTTATTAAATTTAATCTAGAATTTTCCAGAAAGTTATAACTTATTCCAAAGGCATATATAGTGGGATCTAAGGGAATATTGATATGTTAGTTAGTTCTATTTATTTAAATACTTTCGCGGGGTTTACGTTTCTCTCAGTAACACTTAGTAATTTTTTAAAAATTCCGAATAGAAACAAAGGGGTCGGGATCCCATCACAATTTTTATCCCATTGGGATCAGGATCCTAGCAAAAAACGGATGGATCTACTGGGATTGGGATCAAACCGGCAAATGGAACGGCGCCGAGGTCGGTGTCAGAATGGGGTAGGGATCCAAATGGGATCGAGGGTCACAACAGGACTGGGTCCTAATGTAATCCCGGGCCACGCCGGGTATATAGGCTATTACCTATATAAAATTAATGTATGCATGCATGTCCCGGATGTACTCCTATACCATTCATCCGATTGTGACAAAACTTTTGTGAGTTAATGTACACACACGAAAATGTTTCTAAATTATGACACACATTTTACAATATTCCGTTTTGGACCCAGGCCCTAAATTATCCTTTTTTTTCTTTCATGATCTAAGTATTTCCGTATACGTTCCCATAACATTAATCAGATTGCAATAAAATTTAGAAAGCTGGTGAGCGTCCGCACAAAATTGTTTCTAAATTATGTTTTATTTTTTGAAATATTCCGGCAGCCTTCAATTATCTTTCTCTAATATGAACTATAGAACTATAATTTCAAAGAGAGCTATTGCATGGGTTGATGGAATTGAATCAAATACAAGCAACATTTCAGTTTGTGTGGGACCATGATAAGTAGGTTTCTAAATATAGTACAACCTTTATACAATTTGGCGTTTTGTGCCGGAGCCTTTTTTGATGTGACCTATATACATATAACTTCAAACCAAGCCACTGAATGGACGGATCAATCGCTACAATTGTGTTGACTAAATTAAGGAAAAAAAACAATGTTTCTCAAGTGCACAGTTGTATGATGCCTGATCACACTATGAAAAATTATCTTATTTATGTGTGTTCGCACCAGGCGAAAAAATATGTTATATTCAAAAATTACTTTAAAAAACCTAATTAAAACACAAACACTACTTTTTTTCTTTGTGTGGCATTGCAACAGATGCCGTGATCTCGCTAGTTTTTCAATAATGAGTTTAATAACGAACAAAATATAATTCCCGATCAATGCACTAAATGATTTTTTTAAAAATAAATCGCAACTGCATTTGGAGCGTACAATTTTTGTTTTCGGAAAATGAAATCGCCTTAAAATAAGTATGAAGTAAAAATAAATTGGTTGAAAAGTGGTTGCGACATATGTCCTGTCTGCTGAGGAAGGTCCTTAACTGAAAAGTTCTTGTCGTATTGTCCTGGTTCTTGCTTAAAGCTTCCACACAACTTGTTCTACTAATTTTTTTTTTCTAAAGGTTTATTGCAAACACATGTTTTTCAAGGGAAACAATCGAGTTCGCTTTATCAACATATTTTAGGACTTCTTTTAGAATACTTTTTTGCTATGTAAATATCTTTATTAATTATTTTTATACCAAAAATACACACATTTCTAATAATAGTTAACGACAAAATTTTATTTTAACCTTTTAAAACTTACTCTAAAAACTTTCAATTTATAATTTTAAACGAAGTTTATATGTGTTATTATATATGCCTAAACTAATGAATTTTGAATTATAAAATGGATTACTATTTCTTATCGTAAGCTGTAGTTCTTCTGAATTCGATCTCTACTTCTAGGGATAAAATACAAAAGACATATATTACGTTTTAATGGATCACATATTACGTTATAAACCAGATACTGCATCATTTGTTTTTGCAACACTATAGTGTGCCTAAAACCAACGCCTCTATCAGAAATTCCTACCTGAAAAATTTGTGGTTGGACCCCAGCATTTGGAAGAGGGGGCATTGGCAAGAGACGCAGCTAAAGGATGCCGCATTAGACATAAGTCCTTGAGCACCAGACTAACGTGGGCTTTGATGGTATTTAATTTTAGAAAATAATGAGGTTCAGAATTGGGGGTGGGGATGGGCGTAGACATGAATTTTGCACACTGACGCTCTTAACAAATAAGTCTTTTTTGAAAAAGTTCACTGTGATAGGTCAGAACGTGGAGGGGTGGAGCTAGGGTCAAGCTGTGAACAGAGACACAACATTAATCCCAACTGGCGTTAAAGTGCCTTAAGTCAGGATAAGTCTGTGTTCCAAATTGACCAGGCTGGTGGTGTTCGTGCTAGCATTTTTTTCTTCCCCTTTTTTCGCCGCTGCTTATATAAAATCTCACTCACTTTCCTTCTGCCACACTTCTATTGCTGCCCACAGATACTACTTACCAGCTAAGTGCTGTTTCTTATTTTATTTTTATACCGTTTTTTCTGTGGTTTTGTTCGCTGATGAAGGCTTTCTGTCGACACGTTCGCTGTTTTGTTGCGTTATTTTTTCAGGTTTAACCCTACTCTGTTTTACTCATGTTATTTTGTACTAACCTGATTGCAGTCTCTACCCTTATTACCTCTGACGCTGAGTAATCATTTAGTCCAATCATATAATCAACAACGTTCTGTGACATTAATTAGCGCTGGGGAACTGAGTAGAAACTGAGGGTGCCTAAGCATATCGGGTAAATTCAAAATGCAGGAATGCAAATTGGCGTTAGTTGAATTCCCATTTTTAATGCATTTATGAGATGAGCTTTCAGTTTTTTCCAGTGTGAAAGTAAAAAATAAGCCATATTTAGAAACATCTATTACTTACGCAAGCCAAACATTAACTAAATACATTTCGTTTGTGGTATCCTTAAGGATAGCTGTTTTCCTTATCTGTTCTGGCCCTGAAATATTTATAGTCCACATACAATTTGTGATAATTAAAAAAGTCAAGAAGACATTATAGTATATACCTGAATTTAGATTTGCAAAACTGTGCACATAATAATGGAGGTACATGAAAGATGCAAGTAAAAATAACTTAGGCTTGCAACCCATACATCAGCAGAGGCCATGTGATATTTTAAATTTATCAGCCTTGAATTACTTAGTGGGGTGGTTGGGAGGGTGGGGGGAAACACAGCCATACATGTACAAGGGGCCTTGAAATGGCAAGCGGTTCTGCTTGACTTGTCTTTGTTACATACATATTTTCTATTACTCTTTTACAATTATTATTTATTTTTTGTTAATTGAAATTATTATTGGAGCTCAAAAAATAATAACAAATATTGTATTTTATTCTTTCTACAAATGTTTCAATTACAAAAAAACTGACATCAATTTACACTCTGAAAGCAAATAACAAAATAAACGACCATTTGACTTGCATAAAAAATTTATCTTAATAACTTTTTTTTATTTTTAAATTAATGAAAGTTCTGTTCAGTCTTATGAGTTTTAAAACCTGATAATTTTTATTAATCAAATTTTAATGACATTGTTGAAGAATAAATCAGATGTTTACAAAAACATCATGCAAATCGTAGAAACATAAATTTAAAATTTCCCAATATTATTCAGTTGATTAAAATATATATATGAACTTTTTCAAATGACCATGATCACTTTAATCATCATAGTGTGTGCTAGTTCTGTCTGTAAGATCACATAATATGGCTAATGAAGCCTATTGTGGCACTAAATTCTCGTGTGCAGCAGTTGAAGAGGAATGATGGCGCATCTCCGAGATCAAAGTCAGACCGGGCCTTCCTGTCATGTCTCTTGCGTTCTGCAGCCACTGTTCTCCAAATTTCATGATGCAAAGACATCTTATGTAAAGTGGAACACCATGATTTTCACATCTTTGCTTTTTCCTTCCACTTTTCTGGTTGTGGAGATGCTGGAGAGACATGCCCGTGTTAGCACCTCAGTGTCAGGTAATCTGTCCTGCCATTCAATGTTGAGGATCAAGTGGTTCAGCATTCTTGCATGCCGTTGGTTTCACAGGCATAAATAAGCGTATGGAGAACAGCCGCCTTATATTCGTTCAGTTTATTTTGAAAGCTGATACCACTCTTGGTCCATACGTTTTTAGTCAATATTTCATAGGTTGTACTGGCTCTCGCACTACGGAGGTTAACCTTGTCATCGGTGGTTGCGCTTTCGAAAAGTGTGCTGACGAGATAAGAAAAGCCTTTCACCACCTTAAGTCTTTCGTTACATACTTGGATGTTGGACTCAACATAAGGGCTTCGAGAAGCTGGTTGGTATATGACCTCATTTTTTTTGCTAATAGTGAGCCCGAAGTTTGTTGCATACAGGAGGTCCATGATGGTGTCTGTCAGGACCTTTGTTTTGGCATGTACCTCTTGGGGTTGAATAGATTACCGTCAGTTCGGTATCTAAGGCCTATTCCAGAGTCTCCTTCTCTGAATACATCGGTCAGCATGCGGTAAACATGAGGCTGAAAAGTGTTGGGGCAAGTACACAGCCTTGTTTCACTCCGTTTGTTACAAGGAATGGTTTTCACGTCTCTCTATTATCCCGGACTATAACCTGCATAACTTCATGAAATAGTCGTACCATTGACACGAACTTTCTGGGGCTTCCATATTAGGTTATGACCTTCAAAAGTCCATCTATACTGACATTGTCGAAAGCTTTGGTCATGTCCACAAAGGTAGAGAAGAGGTCAACTTTTTGTCCCCTGCTCTGTTCCTGTTGCTGTCTGGCCGCCAACACCACATCGATGGTTCGTCGTTCATTACGGAAGCCACGATCACTAGTTTTGACTAGTACAGCTAATAGAAATATCATGATAATCAAAATGAAAGTTCACAAAAACTTTCTGGTGGGAGTTATCTTTTGTTAGTTCTCTATTGGATTCTCATCTGAAAAAAGAAAAATAAAATAAAAAAAACTCATTGTTTTATTTTATAATATAGTTTTCTAAAACAGAAGTTTGACGCAAAATTAGTTGGTGTAAACTAAAAAATGAATTCGACCAAATTTTCGATTGATTAAATTTCTGTCGATCAATTTTCCGTCGACTAAATGTCTCTCAATAAAATGTCCTTTGAATCTTTAAACAAAAAAAATAAATAAAAAATACCTATACAATGGAACAACAAATGTAAGATTTCTGCCCCTCATCCCAAGCTTCACATTTTCGGCACAGTTAGATATTTATGATTGAATAACAAAAGCCTCTCAAAATTTAAAATATTAATTCACGGATACTCTTAATATAACGTGTTTATTTAATGGCTATGTAATCGTATTTTTTTTTTTTAAATAAAATATATTTTCATTTTATTTTTAAACTTATTTTTTTCCAAAGGGGCACTTAACTTGTCCCGGGCAACAATTCCACACTCCTTATGAGATGCGGAATGAAACATTGGTGCTGAGTATAATCTATAACTTGCTGTTATAAAATTGTATTTGACATTAAAATTGTATTAATTCGTTCACTTTCTGTAATCTTAGTTTTGGAAAATCCAAATTACGAAATTAACAAAGGCGATCACTTAATTTATTAATTTGTCTCTATTTCTTCACCTGTCCTGTCTGCTTATGAAGGATCTTAGCCTAAAAGTTCTTGTCTTATTGTCATGGTTCTTAATTCATACTGTCGTATGCCCTGTTATAATATTTTCTTTTTTTTTAAATTTATGTTTATTACAAAAAAAAAATGTCATCAAAGAGAAACAATCGATATTCCTTCTACATTTTTTATATCGATATCTTTGAAATTTTAATTGAGAATTTTTTTATTGTTTTAGTTATGCAAAAGAATTCTACAGTCTATTCGAAAAATATTTATTTTTATCTTTTGAAGTATTAAAAAAACTGTACATTTATATTTTTAACAGAAATATTATTCTAACATTAAACATTTCTAATCAACGACGCACAAGAATTAAATATTCTATTGTTACAAGTGGATTATTAAATATTATTTTAATATGCAATCCTCTTGAAATCGATCGTTACATTCAGTGATATAATACAAATGTAATTTAATTTCTTTCTCCATACTCCGTACATGAGCTAACCAGCGAAGGGGTCTCTTGATAAGAAAGAAGAATATGCTAAACATGTGTGCATGATCCAAAACCTCCACGTTAGGCACCCTGACCTGCCAAAGAATGTGTAAAATGCGTCGCAGACATCTTTGATGAAAGCTGTTGAGTTTCGGCTCCTGACTGGTCTATTTTGTCCACACTTCGCTACCATATAGGAGCCGCCTAAGCACGCATGCATGATAGACACTTATTTTTTTTTATCAGTTAGATTGAGATTATTCCACACCCCCTTATCCAGTTTAGCCATAGTTGCTGTTGCTTTTGCAATCCCGATATTTATCTCTTCATCAACAGAGAGAACTAGAAATATTGGATCCCAGGCATGTGAAATAATGAACAACCAAAAGATTATGACCCTCAATAGATCTCATTGGAGGTGACTGTGTTTCTTGCAACATTACATGAGTTTTCTGTAGACTAATCGAAAGTCCAACCTTTTTACAAGCGTGTGATAGACGATTAACCAGCCCCTGAAGACCTACTTCTGTGTGAGATGTTAAGGCGGCATCGTCAGCGAACAGCAGTTCACGAATCAGCAGCTTTTTTACTTTGGTCTTCGCACGAAGGCGGGCGATATTGAACAGCTTACCATCAGATTTTGTATGGACGTACACTCCATCTACACAGCCCCTGAATGCAAATTCAAGGAGCATCAAAAAGAAAATGCAATGGGAATGCCTCAGAGACAGCGCCATTGACAGTTTTTGTGCTGTGCATTTTTTTGTGAAATGATTGTATTACTGTGAGCAGTCGTAGGGGACAACCTATTATTTACAAGATACTGAAAAGGCCTCTCCGACTTACCAATTAAAATGCCTTGTGGAGGTGTATTAAGGCAAAATATAGAGGCATATGCTTTTTACGACATTTCTCCTGCATTTGGCGTAGCGAAAATATCATGTCTATTTGTTGAGCGCCCACTCCGGAAGCCACACTGGGACTCTGGGTACATGCTGTTCGCCAGAATCTGCAATCGTTTTAGGGCAACACGAGCAAAAGTCTTTCCTACTAAGCTAAGGAGAGAAATAACTCGACTGTTCTACGTCAAAAAACTGTACAATTTTGGTGTGGGAATTCAACTTCTGATATTAAACACCGCATAAAGCGACTAATCAAGAAAGCTAGGAAAATAAAAAAAACTAAACATCCTTTACGTGAAGATCTATTTGAAGAAAGATCTCTTTGCAAGTCTAAACACATTTTGGATGATACATTCCACCGTCGTCATCACAGAAAATTAGGATATGGCCGTTCGGGACGAATTCTTTCCATCAGTGCTAGGACTGACAGATATACATATTCCTTTGTTCCCCAATCTGTACAAATGTAATGGCGTGCTTCCGCTGAAGTCACACATCTGAATAAGAACTAATGAGAACTCGCTGAGTGGCTGTTTGAGATAGTTTATTATAAATGTCTTGTGGTCAAGTTTTTTGTGTGTGTGTGCTGAAAATGTAAAATGCAATCAAAAAACATTTCCTTTTATTTTTATTAGTAAAAGAATCTTATCTTATCTTATCTTACTGGACATGTTTTACTACTACAAAATACATCAGCCATTGATTTGAAATCTAAATGAGATTAGATGTTTTAAACAATACAAAATACTTTAGCCAATGGTATGAAGTATAATGGAAATAAAATGTTTTAAACAATACAAAAACTTCAGCCACTGGAAGGATAAGAAAGGCATATTTCCAATCAGTGATGTGGAAATGATATTTCTTTACATAAAGGCACGTATTTGAGGGGGAGGGTAGTCAGTGAGATAGAGTACAGTGTCATGGCGTTGGATTCCTTACAAGTAGGGATTGAGTTTCGAGTTTTGTGTGTGAGTACCTTAAAATATCATAACAAAAGCTAATCTAATGTGTAGCTAGATTACTGCCAACAATTAAAGGTTGTGATAAGTTTGAGGAGAGGGATTTATTTAATTTGTTTAACAGTTTGTCAATGATGGGCTCCCTTGCTGTTAATTGTAATGGTGTCCCTAGGGTTGAGGATCGAGATCAGGTGTCCCTAAAGGTAGGGATCGAATTCAAGTGTGCTTGCACTTTACACTAATAAATATTAAGCTTTTCAGACAGACAGACTTTACGCTCGTTAAGCATATTTTCTCTTACTTAAATTCCCCTTTAATTTGAAATGTATTAGTTTCTTATAAATCGCTTATGATTTCAGATTGAATGTATTATTTATTTTATTTATTATTAAATTTTTAATATGTATAATTATTCAATTTTTACTTAATCATTACACACTTGTAACAAAAATATATTAATCATGTCTCACATTTTACTCAATTTTACCTCCTATCAAGTTTTCTAAAAACGTTATCAATTGTTTCCCCTGAAAAATAAAACTTCTTTGTATGCTCTTAAAAAAACGCATAAAAACCGAAAAATTAATTGATATAAAAGAAAAGTTAATTATTCTTTTTATTAATATTTTCGATTGGTAGTAAGGCAACTCCAACTTTCATTGCAGTTTAACTATTTTTCTTTTTAAAAAAAATATTTTTTTTTTGCTATTTAATTTGTTTTAAATAATAATTTAACAAAAAATATTTTATAATGTACAACAAACGTATTTACAAAGAACAATACCTACATTCTAACCAAATAAAATTTAAATCATTAAAAAATTACATGGCCTACTGAAATATCATATTTACATAATCGTTAGAGTAACTATAGTTACATAGTGTGTGCAATATTTAACTATAGCTATAGCTCATTTAACATAATCTAGAAATCAATTGTTACTATACAGATCTTTGAATCAAGATATTCCTGTCATTCTATTTTCTTAAATAATGTTTTGAATTATGTTTTGTGTTTAAATTTAAAAAGTGTTTCTAATGTTATGTTTGTGTAATTATCTTGTAAAATAACAACAACAAAAAACCCTTAAGTTTGTGTTGCATTGTTTTCTGTATTGCGAAAGTAATTTTTTTGTAAAGAATAATTTATTTTAATTAATTGTAGGAAATTTCAACTATGACATATCGGCTCTTAATTGCATCCCTTAATGTAGGGAAGAAGATTAAGAACTTTCAATGTTTTAAACATGAGTTTTTTATATCAAGCCAAAGGCATTTGAGCATTGGTTTTAGTACCAAAATGATTTTATTTTACTACCTTTTTTGTGTTTAAAGAAGGAAGCAATCCAACAATAGGCAAGTAATCTTTTCACTAAAATAATTGTTACAAAAAATTATATTGTTTTTTTGTTTTTTGTTTTTTTTTTTGTTTCATTGAAATTCAACATTGGATATTCTCTGAATATATTAATACACAAAATCAATTTATTGATACACTAACCATTATGACCAGCGTAGACCTGGATTGCCTCCAGATCTTATTGGTATCCCTATCCTGTCGGTATCTTGATGGGATCCCGATCCCACTTGTGTGGATTGCGATTTTGATCAATTTCGGATCCAAGTCATGATTGGTATCCCGTTTCCAAATGAGATCCCTTGGGTTCCAGATCCCATTATGGATGAGGATTGGGATCTTTTGGGTTCCCGACTCTATTACGGATGTGGACTTGAATCCATTGGGTTCACGACCCCATTCTGTTTGAGGAATCGGATCAAGTGTTCAAATGAGATCACACTGAAATCTCGACCCCATTGTGTTTACGACCCAATAGATATATCAACCTCTTTAGGAGTCCCGTTTAAAAACACATTGGGAGCCAGACCCTATTTGGGATCCCGATCACTACTAGGGTAACGTTTCCGGATCCTGTTTCCAAATGGTAAACAATCGCTATCCTGATGCCACAGGGATTTTCACAACATTGGGATACCGATCATTTTAAAAATGGGATATATACCTCCTTTGAAATCCCGATCCTGATTCGGAATCTAATTCCGATTAGGCCCCAACTCATTTGAGATCCTGATCCCAGTGGGAACATTTTTTCCAAAAGAATCTTATGTCACAATGGGATACCAACCTAAATCTGATACCTTTGGGATCCCAAACCATTTAAGGGTTTCTGATGCCAGTTGATCCTGATCTCGTTGGGATCACGATAAAGATGTGTTTAAGTTCCCAACAATGTACCAATCTCGTTGGGTTCCCGATCCCGTTGGTATCCCAATTTTGGTGAGATCCCGATCCCGATGTGATCCTAATTCTGTTTGGATCAGTATCACGACAGGCAAACGGTACCTATGGCTTCCCGCTTCTTGTGGGTTACCCGTCCTATCCTATTTCTGTTTCAGGTGTGATCCCGGTTGCTGTGGGATACTGTTTTCTGGTTGGATCCCGATCCATTTAGGACCTGCTTTTTCTTTTGGACTTTGTTGCGTGTGGGATCCACTTCTAGCGTTGGATCCCTTGTGCCCTTCATAAGCGTGTTACAAAATCGGATCGCGTTATCTTTGGGTTCTAGTTTACTTGTTCAACCTTAGAATTATGTTACTCGTTTTGAATGTTCATCCCATTAGAATTATGAATGGCATTCTAAGAGAAAATCAACAGGACAGTAAAGAAAAGAATAGAAAAAAATAACATTTAATTTAAGCTCTTAGATTTCATTATATATATAACTTTCTGGAACATTCTAAATTAAATGAATATATCCTCCTTGAAACTTATAAAAAAATGTATTTTCAAGGGAATTATACTTCAACAACGATTCACGACTAAATCACTACTATAACTATTATACATTCAAGTTTACTGAAAGCCTCAGGGGACTCCTTTCCATAATTATATCGAATCAGTTTTGCCTGAGATTTTGCCACATAAAAATTATTTAGATAAATTATGGAGTTTTTTTTTTTTTCAATAAAATCTACTTTATAATGCCATTAATATAAATTTTAAAGTGACCAAACTTTCAAGAAAACTAAGAATGAATTGTCTTAATTTTAAGTCAGGGGTCACCTAACAACTCCATGCCGACATTACTTGAACATTCTTGATAAAATGTATGGAACAAGAGACGTTGAGATACAATTTTATTGTTAATATTATGTTTAGAATACTAGAAAATCATTACACGTGGGGAGACCTCATGAGTGTAATGCGCCTTAATTTATCATTTTCAAGTTTCAATTATTGTATGGTGATTTTCTTGTTTATAACAGATCTATTTACCTTGAGTTACGGTATATCAGTATTAAATACATAACAATAAAGTAAATTAAAATTAATACACATTTTCGGCAAGATCAGTTGTGACAGGAAGATTAACCCACATCCCACGCACCCACTCCACCAGAGCGACAGGAAGATTGACCCACATCCAACGCACCCACTCCTCCAGAGCGACAGGAAGATTGACCCACATCCACGCACCAAATCCACCAGAGCGACAGGAAGATTGACCCACATCCCACGCACCCACTCCCAACAGAGCGACAGGAAGATTAACCCACATCCCACGCACCAACTCCCACCAGAGCGACAGGAAGATTGACCCACATCCACGCACCAAATCCACCAGAGCGACAGGAAGATTGACCCACATCCATGCACCAAATCAACCAGAGCAACAGGAAGATTGACCCACATCCACGCACCAAATCCACCAGAGCAACAGGAAGATTGACCCACATCCACGCACCAAATCCACCAGAGCGACAGGAAGATTGACCCACATCCACGCACCAAATCCACCAGAGCGACAGGAAGATTGACCCACATCCACGCACCAAATCCACCAGAGCGACAGGAAGATTGACCCACATCCACGCATCCACTCCACCAGAGCGACAGGAAGATTGACCCTATTAATATTAGTCAATGCCCTCAACCATTCCCTTACGGATCCCCCCCCTCAGGCCTATATTAATAAACACAGATCTGTTTACACTAACACACTTACCTGAAAAAAAAACACTTCTATCGACTCCTAACAAAATATTTTGACACTTTCCACTTTTTTCTTTTAACAACACCAATTAATCCTGTACATACTGCATATAATTCCTTACCACTGACCACCCTTAATTTCACTTTACATCCTCCCCCCCCCCAGAAATTTAATTTCTCACTATCTGCCTCCTTCTTTAACCCTAACTTGCCCCCCCCCCCAACCATAAAGAATTCTCTGGTTTCTCACCTATTCATTGACTCCCATTTACCTCTCAAATACCCCCCCTCCAATACCTCCCAGGAGCTAGAATGATCAACAAATTGATCGTGGGCCCCTCAAATATAAGAAGATAAGAAGAAGAACTTGGTGAGAACAATGTGCTACATATATGTGAGACAGCTCAGAACTTGGAGAGAACCTAGTGCTACATATATGTGAGACAGCTAAGAACTTGGAGAGAACAAAGTGCTACATATATGTGAGACAGCTAATAACTAGGAGAGAACAAAGTGCTACATATATGTGAGACAGCTAAGAAATTGGAGAGAACAAAGTGCTACATGTATGTGAGACAGCTAAGATCTTGGAGAGAAAAAAGTGCTTCATATATGTGAGATAGCTAAGATCTTGGAGAGAACAAAGTGCTACATAAATGTGAGACAGCTAAGAACTAGGAGAGAACAAAGTGCTACATATATGTGAGACAGCTAAGAACTTGGAGAGAACAAAGTGCTACATAAATGTGAGACAGCTAAGAACTAGGAGAGAAAACAGTGCTACATATATGTGAGACAGCTAAGAAATTGGAGAGAACAAAGTGCTACATATATGTGAGACAGCTATGAACTTGGAGAGAACAATGTGCTACATATATGTGAGACAGCTAAGAACTAAAAGAGAACAAAGTGCTACATATATGTGAGACAGCTAAGAACTTGGAGAGAACAAAGTGCTACATATATGTGAGACAGCTAATAACTTGGAGAGAACAAAGTGCTACATATATGTGAGACAGCTAAGATCTTGGAGAGAACAAAGTGCTACATATATGTGAGACGGCTATGAACTTGGAGAGAACAAAGTGCTACATATATGTGAGACAGCTAAGAACTAGGAGAGAACAAAGTGCTACATATATGTGAGACAGCTAAGAACTTGAGAACAAAGTGCGACGTATATGTGAGACAGCTAAGAACTTGGAGAGAAAAAAGTTCTACATATATGTGAGACAGCTAAGATCTTGGAGAGAACAAAGTGCTACATATATGTGAGACAACTAAGAACTTGGAGAGAACAAAGTGCTACATATACGTGAGACAGATACGATCTTGGAGAGAACAAAGTGCAACATGTATGTGAGACAGCTAAGAAATTGTAGAGAACAAAGTGCTACATGTATGTGAGACATCTAAGATCTTGGAGAGAAAAAAGTGCTTCATATATGTGAGATAGCTAAGAACTTGGAGAGAACAAAGTGCTACATAAATGTGAGACAGCTAAGAACTAGGAGAGAACAAAGTGCTACATATATGTGAGACAGCTAAGAAATTGTAGAGAACAAAGTGCTACATATATGTGAGACAGCTAATAACTTGGAGAGAACAAAGTGCTACATATATGTGAGACAGCTAAGATCTTGGAGAGAACAAAGTGCTACATATATGTGAGACGGCTATGAACTTGGAGAGAACAAAGTGCCACATATATGTGAGACAGCTAAGAACTAGGAGAGAACACAGTGCTACATATATGTGAGACAGCTAAGAACTTGAAGAGAACAAAGTGCTACGTATATGTGAGACAGCTAAGAACTTGGAGAGTACAAAGTGCTACATATATGTGAGAAAGCTAAGAACTTGTAGAGAAAAAAGTGCTACATAAATGTGAGACAGCTAAGAACTAGGAGAGAACCAAGTGCTACATATATGTGAGACAGCTAAGAACTTGGAGAGAACAAAGTGCTACATATATGTGAGACAGCTAAGAACTTGGAGAGAACAAAGTGCTACATATATGTGATACAGCTAAGAACTTGGAGAGAACAAAGTGCCACATATATTTGAGACAGCTAAGAACTAGGAGAGAACAAAGTGTTACATATATGTGAGACAGCTAAGAACTAGGAGAGAACAAAGTCCTACATATATGTGAGACAGCAAAGAACTTGGAGAGATCAAAGTGCCATATATATGTGAGACAACTAAGAACTTGAAGAGAAGAAAGTGCTACATATATGTGAGACAGCTAAGTACGAGCAGTGGTAATTTGAAACGCTGGATAAGTCTACTGATCTCTTAAAAATCTCGTATTTATTATTAATCCGGTGTTAATTTGGACTTTCAGCTAACAAAGAATTGCATCCATCAGCTGCAAGCATGGAACAACTCATGTCTGTAAGTAAACATTTTAGAAAATAAAGTGTGGAACATTGAAAAGAGGGGGATTAACGAAAGTATGAAATTATGCTTTTGGTTGGATGCAACAATTTCAAACAAAACATTAATGAAATCTTGAAAGCAAAACGTCAGTTGTTGTTTTTTCACCCTTTGTTTTTAATACAAATTTAACTTAATTTTTTGCTGCTACTTTGTGAGATTTGAGCATAATATATCTGATACATCTATCATTTTCCTAAAGTGGCCTTCTTTGTTATTTTAGTGCGTAGTTTAAATTTGTTTGTGTTAAATTTGCATGTAAATAAGTTATTAAGCATAATTGTATATTTATAGGCCACATGTCATGCACAATTTCATCATGTCAAAAAGTCTGGAGAATTATTAAAGATGTAGATGGTAGATAAAATGACTTGACTTTAAAATTTATTGTATTTTTTAAATTAATCGTGATACACTGAGTGTTTAACAATTTGAAAATATCGTGCACTTATTTCTTCTTATCAATGTTTTATTATTTAATGATTAATCCAGTATACTACAAGTATAAATTGTTTCTTTATTTACACATTTAATTTAATGAAGCCATGCGGCTTCTTTCTTATTTAATGCATTTATTTAGTTAACAAATGTTTTTTTTTTCTCTATTTAGTTAACTGGGAACTGTATTAATAGATTTATAATTAAAACAAAGGCGCTACATTTTTTTAAACTTTAAAATCATTTCATTCATAATGGTAAGGCATGGAAACAAAAGTTCAAATTAAGTGATGTGCAAAGTTTTGTTCATTTCTAAGACTACTGTCACCTTTTGCAATCAAACAATATCACTTTCTAACACTACCGACACCTTATGCATTCAAACAATATCACTTTCTAACACTACTGTCACCTTATGCTTTCAAACAATATCACTTTCTAACACTACTGTCACCTTATGCTTTCAAACAATATCAAACTCATCAAAAAATAAAACAAACAGACAACGATCGCTAATGATGTCTCATAGCGAGATGTTGAATCACAAATTAAGTCAAATAACACGCTTGTCTTAAACAGAATGGAACAATACTAAGTTGAATTTTACCACACAGACTCATGAAGTGATAAAGTGAAAACCGCAACAGACAAAATCTTTTCAACCCTCACCTACTTCTCAATATTATCCAACCTCACCAAACCCAAACCAGCCTCACTAAACCTTAACAAGCCTCACCTAATCCTAACCAACCTCACCAAACCCAAAAAAGCCTCAGTAAACCTTATCAAGCCTCACCTAATCCTAGCCAACCTCACCAAACACAAACCAGCCTCGCTAAACCTTAAAAATTCTCACCTAATCCCAACCAACCTCACCAAACCCAAACAATATTCACTAAACCTTAACAAGTCTCACATAATCCTAAACAACCTCACCAAATCCAAACCAGCCTCAATAAACCTTAACAAGCCTCACATAATCCTAACCATTTTCACCAAACCCAAACCAACCTTATTAAACCTTGACAAGCCTCACCTAATCCTAACAAACCTCACAAAACCTAAACCAGACTCACTAAATCTTAACAAGCCTCACCTAATCCTAACCAATCTTACCAAACCCAAACGAGTCTCACTAAACCTTAACAAGCATCACCTAATCCTAACCAACCTCACCAAACCCAAACCAGCCTCAATAAACTTTAACAAGCCTCACCTAATCCTAACCAACCTCACCAAACTCAAACCAGCCTCATTAAACCTTATCAAGCCTCACCTAATCCTAGCCAACCTCACCAAACACAAACCAGCCTCACTAAACCTTAAAAATTCTCACCTAATCCTAACCAACCTCACCAAACCCAAACAATATTCACTAAACCTTAACAAGTCTCACATAATCCTAAACAACCTCACCAAATCAAAACCAGCCTCAATAAACCTTAACAAGCCTCACATAATCCTAACCATTTTCACCAAACCCAAACCAACCTTATTAAACCTTGACAAGCCTCACCTAATCATAACAAATCTCACAAAACCCAAACCAGACTCACTAAATCTTAACAAGCCTCACCTAATCCTAACCAACCTCACTAAACCCAAACCAGCCTCACAAAACCTTAACAAGTCTCACCTAATCCTAACCAACCTCACCAAACCCAAACCAGCCTCACTAAACCTTAACAAGTGTCACCTAATCCTAACCACTGCCTCGAACACATCGTTCAATTAAAAGATACCAGCCATGAAACTAAAGGTGATGATACTTGATTAAGTTAAAGTTTTAAATCATTTGAAACAATTGTTTATGAGCATAATCCCATCCAGGTCCTAGTTGGCTGACCACAGAAAACTAACGTTGATTTGTTTTAAGAAACCTTTTTTTTATAGTCGTACCATCTCGTTTTCTCTTTTTTAAAAGTATTGTCAACTAATGTTTAACAGGCATAATAACGTTTTTTTTTTTGTTATTTTGTAAGTAAGTAAGGCAAATAACGTGTGTATTTTGTGTAACCATAACTGGAAGCTAACCAAATATTGTTTAATTTACACAAATTGTTTGTGTCTCATAAAACTACTTAAAAGCTATACCCCATACGATCATTTTTATAATACTGAACAGTTAACAACTTTCTAACAGTTGTTTTAACTCTACATTTTTGTATTACATACATACTCATAGTGAACTCTCAAAACAAAATTTCAAGCTAAACTGTTTAAATAGACCAAGGTCCAGGACAAGAGGGTAGGTTACGCTCCCATCTGGGCTGGCGCTAGGGGTTGGCGTAGTGGGCGACTGACCAAGGCACCACGTTTGAGGATCCCCATTCGTTGAAGTAGAATATTATGATTGTCTTATTTGTGTGCTTGTGTTATGCTTGTGTCCATATTATGATGCCTCCTTTGTCTTTTTTTATTCGTTATTTACATTTGAAAACATGGACATTGGTAACTATTAAGCCGCGAGGATTAATTTAGGCCAAGGCAAATAACAGTTAAAGGGAAAAAAATAAATTTCGGAAACTAAACGAGTCCCATTATGTCCATCAAGGCTCCAGTACGACTATAACGTGTCTTAATATCCTATCAGCGGAATTCATATTTAATTAAAATGGCTAAGTATTTAAAAAAACCAAAAAAAAAAAAAAATCTTTTATGTAGGAAACTATGTTTAAAATTAAGCATATTTTATCGTTTATATAACACAAACGCATTTAACTTAACACTATTTGATGAAACATGTACTAAATGAATGCTCCTATTAATTTCCAAATTTATGTAAAAAAAAAGAAAAATATTTTTTTCAAATTTTGTTTTCTATCGAACTCAACCAACTTGGAATCCAGTACATTTAAAAAGTATGTAAAAAGTTTATTTTTAACAGCTAAACGTCATCATATCCTTTATAATTAACGCCTATCCCTACTTTAAAAGTCATGCTTGTATTGTGAACTATAATTTGAACACAAATTGCACATGTTGGATACTTGGTCGTTTTATAACGTGTTGTTAAATTTTTAAAACTTGTTTAGTTGACAAAATAAAAAAAAACTACAGATGCCATTACAATTTTCGGCACATCACGATAATTATAATCCAAATATGTAAGCCACTAATTACGGGTTCGTATAATAATTATGTAGTAGGCCTACTGCAGACCTTTATAATTTTATGATTTTATTGACGATATAGATGTCTTTTGCCATTCTTCGTCGAGACCCGTCAGAACAACAATTTAAATAGACCCGATTATAAAAAAAAAATTACCCAACCAAATGGGGGTGAGGGATGTTGGATACTGAAAGAAATAATTACGTCACCATCGCAGAGAGACTAATGTATTGATGTAACGTGACACTTAAATGAAACAGTGTATCGATGTAAAATAACACTTGAATGAAACAGTGTATTGATTTAACGTGACATTTGAATGACACAGTGTATTGATGTAAAGTGACACTTAAATGAAACAATGTATTGATGTAACGTGACACTTGAATGACACAGTGTATTGATGTAACGTGACACTTAAATGAAACAGTGTATTGATGTAAAGTGACACTTGAATGATACAGTGTCATAATGTTACGTGACATTATAACAACTTGCTGTACTAATGTAACGTGGTATTTGAGCAATCCACCATTTTTACATAATGTGACATTTAAAAAACAGACTGACTAAATTTAACATGCACTTGAACATCACATTGTCTTAATGTATCTATAAAAATATAGTTTCCGTTTGTGTCCCTTTGTTATTCATCCGATTGCGCTATGAAGGAGGCGAGTTGTTATGTCAGGCCCGCAAAGATTTCTTAGTACAACCTAATTTTACAATATCTCTTTTGGGGTCGGGGGACTTGTATTCCTTTTTTTTTCTAAATAAACTATAAAAAAACGATAACTTCAAACAGGCTATTGCATGGCTCCATAGATTAGGATCTAATACAAGTAACGATATTTCAGGTCATTTGTAAAATAATAAGTACGTTTCTGAATTAGTTCAACCATTTTGTAATGTTCCGTTTCGGGAGGGGTGGGGGAGAAGAGGGAAGGAGGATGAAATTACTTTGTTTTTCTAAAGTAAGTTAAAAAAATTTTTTTTCGAACCGAACTTTTGCTTGGGTTTATGAAATTGAATCAAATAGGAAAAATGGAGATTTTATTTTGTGTGTTACGTAATACGTAGATTTTAAAATTAGTACAACCCTTTGACAATATTTCGTTTAGTGCCAGGGCCCCTAAATTCGTATTTTTAAATATTTTTTTTTATGAGCTAGACTATATAAATATAATTCGGGAATGTGTTCCTATCCAATTCATCCGATCGCGGAAAAACGTTGTTGAGTCAACGTGCGCACGTCTGCAAAAGTTTTTAAAATGGTTCAATCATTTTAGTATAATCCTTTTGGGGCCTGAGCCCTAACTATTTGTATTGCATATAAGTTAGATAATTTCTAACAGATCTAATGCATTTTTTTATCAATGACCAGAATTGCGTGGGCTTAATTTAGAAATTTACAGATGCATGCTGCCTGCTCACATGTCAAAAATACTTATAATTTATTTGGGTACACACAAGACAAACATTGTGTCTCATCAATTATTTTAAAATCATAATTAAAACTTAAATTCTTGTTTTTTATTTGAGTGGCAATGCAGTCCATGTCGGGTTCTTGCTAGTTAGGGAAGGGCGACTCATGTGAGTCAGGGTGTGGGGCAGTTATTGATCATTTTGGCCTTCCTGGAGGTTCATTGCAATCCTTGCGTTAGGGAACGAACTCAAGTGTACTACCACTTGTAATATTAACTCGTCTTTCGACGCATCATTTTAAAGTAGGAAACGCTGGTTAAGCTTAATTTGTTTAATATAAATTTGCATTAAAGTTAAAACTTCGTAGTTTTGTAAAAATAAAAATATTTATGATTTACAAAATTTTAGTTTTTAAATTTGAGGTCAGATAATTATTGTTGCTTGGAAGGAGTAACACAAAAAACTCATTTATTACAAAAATAAGCCTAACTCTAGCATAACAATCAATTTTATGTTATAAACCTTCGTTTTAAGAATTGAACGCAATTTTTTTCCCTTGAAAAAGTAAATGTCTTTCATTAAAAAAAAAAAATAATAAATACTAAAAGATGAATTGATATATCGAAAAAGTAAATTATAATTTAATTAAATTTTTAAATTGGTAGCAAGGCAGCTCGAGCTTTCTTTGCAAAATAATGTTTAAAAAAGTGTTTTTTTTTTTTTTAAATAATGATTTAAATACTAATATTTAATTACGTCAAAAACAAAAACAAAAATTAGACCAAAAGAATTACGTAAATTTTAAGTGAATTGTTTTAGACATTATTTACTGAAAAGTTATATTTACATAATAGTTGGTGTAAATTAGAATTACATAGTGTGGGCCATAATTATCTATAATTATAATTCTTAAACATGTTATATGAATCTATTGTAACTATCAAGATTTTTTAAATATAGGGATTCCTCTGTCATGATATTTATTTTTACATTACATTTTGTATTTTAAATCTAAAACAGTGTTTCTAATATAAGGTTTGTGTTATTATGTTTACACTATTCAACTCTCAAGGATAGCCACATATGTCAACAAAAGTGAAGTCATAAGGACAGCCATACATGTCAAATCCAGTGAACTCACAAAAATAGCAA
>CAXITT010001105.1:115776-164828 GCA_964033795.1 Lymnaea stagnalis | reverse complement strand
TTCAAATTACTCCTGTCTTGTGTGTTATAAGTTATGACTTATATTCAAATTACTCCTGTCTTGTGTGTTATAAGTTATGACTTATATTCAAATTACTCCTGTCTTGTGTGTTATAAGTTATGACTTACTTTCAAATTACTCCTGTCTTGTGTGTTATAAGTTATGACTTATATTCAAATTATTCCTGTCTTGTGTGTTATAAGTTATGACTTATATTCAAATGACTCCTGTCTTGTGTGTTATAAGTTATGACTTATGTTCAAATGACTCCTGTCTTGTGTGTTATAAGTTATGACTTATGTTCAAATTACTCCTGTCTTGTGTGTTATAAGTTATGACTTATGTTCAAATTACTCCTGTCTTGTGTGTTATAAGTTATGACTTATATTCAAATTACTCCTGTCTTGTGTGTTATAAGCTATGACTTATGTTCAAATTACTCCTGTCTTGTGTGTTATAAGTTATGACTTATATTCAAATTACTCCTGTCTTGTGTGTTATAAGTTATGACTTATATTCAAATTACTCCTGTCTTGTGTGTTATAAGTTATGACTTATGTTCAAATTACTCCTGTCTTGTGTGTTATAAGTTATGACTTATGTTCAAATTACTCCTGTCTTGTGTGTTATAAGTTATGACTTATGTTCAAATTACTCCTGTCTTGTGTGTTATAAGTTATGACTTATGTTCAAATTACTCCTGTCTTGTGTGTTATAAGTTATGACTTATGTTCAAATTACTCCTGTCTTGTGTGTTATAAGTTATGACTTATGTTCAAATTACTCCTGTCTTGTGTGTTATAAGTTATGACTTATGTTCAAATTACTCCTGTCTTGTGTGTTATAAGTTATGACTTATGTTCAAATTACTCCTGTCTTGTGTGTTATAAGTTATGACTTATGTTCAAATTACTCCTGTCTTGTGTGTTATAAGTTATGACTTATGTTCAAATTACTCCTGTCTTGTGTGTTATAAGTTATGACTTATGTTCAAATTACTCCTGTCTTGTGTGTTATAAGTTATGACTTATGTTCAAATTACTCCTGTCTTGTGTGTTATAAGTTATGACTTATGTTCAAATTACTCCTGTCTTGTGTGTTATAAGTTATGACTTATGTTCAAATTACTCCTGTCTTGTGTGTTATAAGTTATGACTTATGTTCAAATTACTCCTGTCTTGTGTGTTATAAGTTATGACTTATGTTCAAATTACTCCTGTCTTGTGTGTTATAAGTTATGACTTATGTTCAAATTACTCCTGTCTTGTGTGTTATAAGTTATGACTTATGTTCAAATTACTCCTGTCTTGTGTGTTATAAGTTATGACTTATGTTCAAATTACTCCTGTCTTGTGTGTTATAAGTTATGACTTATGTTCAAATTACTCCTGTCTTGTGTGTTATAAGTTATGACTTATGTTCAAATTACTCCTGTCTTGTGTGTTATAAGTTATGACTTATGTTCAAATTACTCCTGTCTTGTGTGTTATAAGTTATGACTTATGTTCAAATTACTCCTGTCTTGTGTGTTATAAGTTATGACTTATGTTCAAATTACTCCTGTCTTGTGTGTTATAAGTTATGACTTATGTTCAAATTACTCCTGTCTTGTGTGTTATAAGTTATGACTTATGTTCAAATTACTCCTGTCTTGTGTGTTATAAGTTATGACTTATGTTCAAATTACTCCTGTCTTGTGTGTTATAAGTTATGACTTATGTTCAAATTACTCCTGTCTTGTGTGTTATAAGTTATGACTTATGTTCAAATTACTCCTGTCTTGTGTGTTATAAGTTATGACTTATGTTCAAATTACTCCTGTCTTGTGTGTTATAAGTTATGACTTATGTTCAAATTACTCCTGTCTTGTGTGTTATAAGTTATGACTTATGTTCAAATTACTCCTGTCTTGTGTGTTATAAGTTATGACTTATGTTCAAATTACTCCTGTCTTGTGTGTTATAAGTTATGACTTATGTTCAAATTACTCCTGTCTTGTGTGTTATAAGTTATGACTTATGTTCAAATTACTCCTGTCTTGTGTGTTATAAGTTATGACTTATGTTCAAATTACTCCTGTCTTGTGTGTTATAAGTTATGACTTATGTTCAAATTACTCCTGTCTTGTGTGTTATAAGTTATGACTTATGTTCAAATTACTCCTGTCTTGTGTGTTATAAGTTATGACTTATGTTCAAATTACTCCTGTCTTGTGTGTTATAAGTTATGACTTATGTTCAAATTACTCCTGTCTTGTGTGTTATAAGTTATGACTTATGTTCAAATTACTCCTGTCTTGTGTGTTATAAGTTATGACTTATGTTCAAATTACTCCTGTCTTGTGTGTTATAAGTTATGACTTATGTTCAAATTACTCCTGTCTTGTGTGTTATAAGTTATGACTTATGTTCAAATTACTCCTGTCTTGTGTGTTATAAGTTATGACTTATGTTCAAATTACTCCTGTCTTGTGTGTTATAAGTTATGACTTATGTTCAAATGACTCCTGTCTTGTGTGTTATAAGTTATGACTTATGTTCAAATTACTCCTGTCTTGTGCAGGCAGTTTTGTGCACCAAACATTTTGTAACGTGAGAGGGAAAAAACAACTGTGTTGTTTGAATATCTTTGGGCGAGAAACTGAAGCCCGAGATCGTAATTGACTATATCAAAAACAAAAGGTGGCGCTGACACAACCAGAAAAGCAAACTGGACTATGCTGACTGTGACAATAGGCAGTGTTTTATCATGGTGATTGCAATGCTGACAATAGACAGTGCACGTTTTATCATGGTGATTGCAATGCTTACAATAGACAGTGCACGTTTTATCATGGTGATTGCAAAGCTGACAATAGACAGTGCACGTTTTATCATGGTGATTGCAATGCTGACAATAGGCAGTGTTTTATCATGGTGATTGCAATGCTGACAATAGACAGTGTTTTATCATGGTGATTGCAATGCTGACAATAGACAGTGCACGTTTTATCATGGTGATTGCAATGCTGACAAAAGACAGTGCACGTTTTATCATGGTGATTGCAATGCTGACAAAAGACAGTGCACGTTTTATCATGGTGATTGCAATGCTGACAAAGACAGTGCACGTTTTATCATGGTGATTGCAATGCTGACAAAAGACAGTGCACGTTTTATCATGGTGATTGCAATGCTGACAATAGACAGTGCACGTTTTATCATGGTGATTGTAAAGCTGATGAAAGACAGTGCACGTTTTATCATGGTTTTTGAAAGCTGACAATAGACAGTGCACGCTTTATCTTGGTGATTGCAAAGCTGACAACAGACAGTGCACGTTTTATCATGGTGATTGCAATGCTGACAATAGACAGTGTTTCATTATGGAGATAGCAAGGCAGCCCGATGACAACAAACATCAAGCAGAAGATGCAGCGGCCAAATGTAAGTAATTCCTTGAGAAATGTGATGGAACAGTCTCTACAACACATTACAGCGTTACTGAAGTATGTGACACACTACATGTACTACAATTACTGAAGTATGTGACACACTACAAGTATTACAATTACTAAAGTATGTGCACCTTCTTTTGCAATAAAAGGCACATACAAATCATTCGACCAAACAGAAGAAATTATGTGGAATTTGTCTGCAAAGAATGACAGGAAAACAAAACTGTTTGTGTCAAATGTGATCTGCCAATAACAAAGAGCTACCCTTACTATTTGTGAACAATATGAAATATCTAAATAAAGTATGTCTGTTTATAAAAATATAAATTCATATCAATGTTATGCATGTTGTTATGATGTATGTGTAGTAGTGTTCTTATAAATACCGTAATAGACAAATTCACCAATGTTTATTCATATTTTTTATGGTTTTGTGCATACTGTTATGTAGTACACTTTTTCCCCGTGCGTGAACTTTCTTTGACCCCGCATTAGACTCATAGCAGACGGCAACGTTTCCTGTGGGCGTGGTTAAATCTCTTTGATGTATCTTGTTGACTACCGGCTACCAACTAAACATGGTTAGTATGTCTCCTAGTTTGTTGTGGAATGATCGCGATTTGTTCTAGAAACGTAAACAAATTCTGAGTAGCTTCTGGAAGGCAGTGTTTACGCTGCATGTATAAAGGATTGACAGGGACGGAGATAGAGACAGATTCAGATAGATATTTTTAACTTTACGAGACGTGTATTATTCTTTATGTTCTTATATATGTGTTTATTCACATTTCGTCATTTTACATTATTAATTGCCACATTGTACTAACTGTGTGCCGGTACAAGATCTACCATACCGTAACAATACATTCTCCATTTTGTTTCTCTATATAAATATATACGGGTGGATTACACCCATGGGGTACTCTGAAGTGGGGAATCATGGAGTATGGTGGAGGTTAAAAGTGTTGTTGTACAAACGAATGCTCCGCTATTTGATACGTCGCTTTTCATGCAGACAAAGTCTTAGCACTTCCATCTTGGTCACTACTTTGTCCAGAGTTAAGCCCTAAAATGACAGGTATTGTCGAGTAAGATTAAATCCCTCCAACAAATCAGCATAAAAGTAAAGGTAGCAGAGAAGCAAGCACTCACAGACAGCAGGCAAAGGACATTGAGCTGTACCTAGTGCTGAAGCGAAAAGTAAAGTGTTTTGGTGGGAAGACAGAAGGGTAAAAGTAAAAGGCATCAATTTTTTCTTTTTTTTTTAAAAATAAGTAAATAGACAGTACTTAAACATTTAGACAGTACTTGAACATTTAGACCATAATTGAACATTTAGACAGTACTTGATCATTTAAGACAGTACTTAAACATTTAGACAGTACTTGAATAGCTCAGGAAAATAAAGTTAAAATCTATCAGAAGACACTCAAACAAATTTTGATAGACAATTCAGAAGTGAGAAAAAAAATCATATTAACTCTGTACACAGTTGATATTGCCATGGATGTCTAGTTAACTCTGGACCCAGTTGATATTGACATGGATGTCTAGTTAACTCTGGACCCAGTTGATATTGCCATGGATGTCTAGTTAACTCTGAACCCAGTTGATATTGCCATGGATGTCTAGTTAACTATGGACCCAGTTGATATTGCCATGGATGTCTAGTTAACTCTGGACCCAGTTGATATTGCCATGGATGTCTAGTTAACTCTGGACAGATTTGATATTTTCATGGATGTCTTGTTTACTTTGGACACAGATGATATTGTCATGGATGTCTAGTTTACTTTGGACAGAGTTGATATTGCCATGGATGTCTAGTTTAACTTTATTACAATTAGTTTTTTTTTACTAAAAATACTGAAAAAGACAAACTTGCTACTAAAATAATCAGTTGTACACTTGGCAACACACAGAATTAAACAAACTTTATTAAAAACAAAAACAGTAGTGCATCAAACATTTCATAATAATGATTTCTATCATCCACAATATTTAAATCACAGTGATTATTGAGATAATTAAATTTCTAATGTTTGGACTGCACATTTATTTAAAAATGCAAATAAGAGATGAATTCATAAAAATGTATGCATGTCTAGGCAATCAGTGGCGCAGCTAGAGTTTGTGACAGGATGATCCTTGATTTTGCAGCCAATCACTCAAAATTTATGTTCATGCACATGTGCATCTCATGAGTTGTCCATACAGGATTGAAATTAATATTACAGGTGCAAAATTCCTAGAACACCAAAAACAACAGATAACTATGCACGTTCTAAATAAATTTAACAATAACAGCTACAATTGGGCCTTATTGCCTTAAATGCCTTAATGTATAATCCAAAGTATAGCTAAACATTCACTCATTTGGACTGTTAAGTTTAAAATAATTTAATATTTGATAACTATACAATTCAGAATTGTAAATAATTTGTATGAAATATTTGATTTTCAAAACAAAAAGTTAATTTTAATGAAAATAAATTTTTTACTAACTGAAAAGCTTTAGATCCCCAAGTAAATTACTTAAATGTAAATTTTAAATGAAATCTGAGATTTGTTTTCATTAGAATTGAAAAATATTTGATCTCTCTCTTATTCCATATCTGGGTATAGTTTTATATGCTTCTTTGATGTCATTAATATTTTTTTTCTATAGTGAATGAAGCTAGAGATACAAATAAAATAAAATGTGGTCATACCGATACTTATAGCCCATCAAAGGGAATCTACTTACATTGATGTTACTATGTGGAGATACCATGCGTGCTTGGTCACGGAATGAGAGTGGACCAAGAATATTTTGTTGCATAGACATTATTATACATCATTTACTGGTTAAAAAAAAATTCTAACACACCCATGATGCTAACCCTATTTTTGAGTAGTATTTCCCCCCCCCCAAAATTACTCACAATAATAATTTACACATGGTAATATATTATTAGGTATATTCCAAATTTACCAGTATATTCCTGATGGACTATAAACATTTAATGGATTAATATTAAGTGAAGAACCTGCTAAAAGAATATTTTTCAAAATTCTCCATAATTCATTGCTTTCAAATGATGCAGGTCAAGTGGAATTACCCTTTAAAGAATTAAAATTTTGCTTGTCAAGCAGATACAGCCTAATTAATCTCACAACCAAGTAAGCTGCCATTCATCTACCAACTTTGATGACTTGAGAGTCCAAGAATGCTGACTTTACATGCTGATGACTCATTCCAAGAATGATGACTTGCTGTGCTAACAACTCCATTCCAAGAATGCTAACTTGATATGCTGACAAGTCCATTCTAAGAATGCTGACTTGCTATGCTGATTTGCCATACTGACAGGTCCATTCAAAGAATGCTGACTTGCCATGCTGACAGGTCCATTCAAAGAGACTTGCCATGATGACTTGCTATGCTGTCTTGCTATTCTGACAAGTCCATCTTACCTGACATTTTGTTCATAGCTTGGGGTAACAATAACTATTTATTATATAAATATTTACCTCTTTTCATTTATATTTGCATATTTGTTTAAAATTCAAAAGTGCAAAGCATAAATTACAAAATACACAAATAATAAATTATTTTTATCACAATCATTTATATCACAACATATAAATTACTTACTTTATTACTTTAAAATATACTGGTTAATAAATTTTCAGGATTTAGCTATCCATTAAATCCAGCAGATCTGAGTCATCTCCCTTACTCCCAACATCAACTGTCATTTCTCCAAAAATTTTAGTTAATTCAATACTTTTGACCTTTTTTGAAGCATCAATATTAATAACTTGAGAATGAGAAGTCTCAATAGGTTGGATTGGGGCAGCAGCCTCCCTAAAAAAATAGTAAAGAAAATATATTTATAAAGAGAGTCGCATTTGTTCCATATTTTTAGGGCTGCCATTTTCTGCCAACACCAGAGTTTTTCTTTGGTAGTTGTGGGGGAATATTGGCCTACCATGTGAGACACAAACCCTAGGGATGCCACTGCATGTTTTCCTGTTATCTGAGAGACATATGGAAGGAAGCCGTGAAAAAGGTCACACGTTTTTTTTTAAAAAAATGAGATTTTCTCAAAAGATGACCCAAAAATTTCAGTTATGTAACTATTTGCTGAAATCAACAGTGCCACAAAAGGTTACTTCTCCTACAGTGAAAACCGTACAAAATTGAATGAAAAAATGTGTCCTTTTGACCTTCTCTAATTGTCCCATGAATAAAGGAAGCCACGTGAATTTAATAATTATAATAAAGTGTATGATCGAATAGAAATGTTGAAAGTTTCACTTACTCTTCCTCTTGATCAGTTTTGAAAAGATTAAGCCTAAACTCATTCTTGGTTACTTTTGCACCAATGAGTTGAGACAGCAGGTCTAGATGAGCTTTTGCTAGGGGATCAGGGTTACTAGTGTCCTGAAAATTAAATATGAAATAAACTCAAAAGCTTCTCTTTGTCTGAATAATACAAAAAAGAAACAAAGTATCATATTTATATTATTTAATTTTTTGGTTGAAAATAAACAGAAATAAATAGGTTACTGCCTACCATTTCCTTACAATGATCTCTTTGTTTAGTACAATATTCTGAGCTTCTGCCTAAATAATTCAAATATAAATTATTTTACATAAATACTATATTTGTTCTACGTTATAAAAAGTATTATTAGTTCAAAGAGAAAAGCTTAGCTAACTGTTTCTCTCTTTTTCTCTTTTCCTTATGAATTAAAAATATTTTCTTTCACTCATAGTATAAAAATACTATGATAAAAAACTAATTTGAGGTCAAAATTCAGACCATAGAATTCATGTCATAAAATTCCCAAGGAAGATCACGTTCTCTCACATTAATTTTGAAAAGAACAAATTTTGCAGGGATAAAATTCATTACATATTGGTATTTGAATGGATTATTTCATAAAAGACCAACCAAGTCACTGCCTTGAATAACTGATGTGCTTGTTCCACTTGTTTCAACAGGTCTGGACACTGAATACCTTCAGATTATGGAATAATAGTATTAATAGTTTATCAACAAGAAAACACATTTAAAAATACATTTTGTAATCTGATTTTTATTTAATTTTACTCTTAGAAATATATTGGTACCAATTTAAAAACAAATAAAATAATCAAGTCTTGTTGAGTGGCATTTATATCTTGTAGTAGCCTTTAAATAACTGTATCTAATAAATGTTATTCAGATATTTTAAATTTTGTTTCCCCAAATTACATAGTATAATTATATCTGCATTTTAATTATTAGATCCATTTCTTTTTATTATGAAATCATTGCGGTGTAATCTTCCTTTCTTATGCCTTTTACTATCCCTGGGGCATAGAGCTTCTACAAGTGCTTTCAATTCATCTGAGTCATGTACTATCCTTTCCGTAAAAACTGTGTAGAGTTGTTAGGGAAACATCCCAGTTACATTATCTTTCCCCCTCTACTAATGTCATAGTTCCAAGACTAAGCTTTTTAAGGGACAAAAAAAACGAGGAAAGCTTACATATTTTTACCAAGTGAACACAAGGTATCACCCTGCATATCATAAGAACCCTCCTTTGTTGATGCCGTATAACTTGGTACAACCTGGAACCCAATATTGCGAAACTTGCCGCTCTCATCATAAGAGCTGAAAATTAATTGATTTGGAAATTAGAGTAAAATATTTAAGAACAGTGAGCAATTTTCGCTATTATTTGTTCTTCATCCTCAAAGCTACCCAAAATTTTTAAATACCGGAACTATTACTCAAAACCCTCTCCAACATTTCTCACTCAGTTCACAAATATGTGGATGACATTAATATGACTTACATAGTAGTAGTACATAAAACATCATTGAGTTCAAACCCATGGTGTACAAAATAAGTGTTAAAGTTGATTTATCTGTCTTCCGAAATCTCCAGGTTGAGTGAGAAAGTAAAAAACACAATTAGGTTTCCTGAATGAGTTTTGAGGCAAGAATTTTTAAACTATATTCCTGCCTACATTGTTTGAATTTTACAGCTTATTTAACTTCTAATAAGTCTGTATAAGTAATTAAAAAAAAATTGTACATAGATGGAAAGGTAAAATTACAGTTGATGGTTTAGAAATATTTTCACAAATTTCACACTCAGCTTACCGAATGTTACCCGGTGGCTCTGTGCCAAATGGTAAAACTCCACCTGGTGTCAGAATAAACCGACCATTGTTGTTTTGCACTTTATCTTTAAGAAATATTGAAACCTAAAAAGTTTGAGTGAAACAGTTTTTTATAAAAAGTAAAAAAACAAATACACAACAAAATAAGGAAGTTTATATAGGGTTATCATATCATTGTGACTAAAAAAGCAGACATCAAAGAAATGTTTTAAATAATTTTACTGCCTAATGAATGCTTCCATTTGCAGTAATTCAATTTCATTTTCTTTAAGTGCATTTATATAGCTTTCTATAGAAAGAGGTTTACCGTACAGAATTAACATTAACTTCTATACTTAAAGATTAAAGGAATCTTTCAATATCCCTGTCCCCTCTCTGCTCTAATTTTAATAAGCAAACTGGGCATTTGAGGCTACAAAACTAGGCTGTATGGAAACCTTAATTTAGATAATAATTGTTTATTTAATATTTATGAGAATGACTTACCCTTGTGTGCATGTCTTGAAAAAAATTCAGCAGTGTTTGCCTAATTAGTTGAAATTCACCATGTGACAGGGAAGCATACGTCTGGTGATCAAAGAAATCCAGACATTCAATTTTCCTCAATTAAATTAAAAAAAAACAACAATTCCATTTCAATGTATGACTTTTTAACAGTTATTTTTAAAGTTGACTTAAGCTATTTGTAGTTGTAATGCTGGAGATATGTGATGTGCATGGGATAGTTACGTGGAAACTAGGAACAGGGATTCCAAATGTCTGTACTTTACTGAAAGCCCATTAAAATTTCCCTTAAAACGACTTGTCCATAAAGTCTGTAAAAAGGTAGATTGTCCATTGTATGTTAAGCTTCATAAGCAGGAGACATCAAACAATGAGGATAATGCCATGGAAAAACTAGCCACATAAAATCAGTTCAATCTTCATGGATTAAATAACATCAAGTCAAAGAGAGGCAGGGTCATAGAATCATAAAGACAAAGAGAGGCGGGGCAATAGAATCATAAAGACAAAGAGAGGTAGGTTCATAGAATCATAAAGACAAAGAGAGGCGGGGTAATAGAATCATAAGGACAAAGAGAGGCGGGGCAATAGAATCATAAAGACAAAGAGAGGCGGGATAATAGAATCATAAAGACAAAGAGATATAGTAAATGATGATGTGCCATTTTCTAAAACTTTGTAATTTCAACAACTTTATAGTAAAAATGTTTTTGTCAAAATAATTGTGTTTGTCTGTATCTGTAACAATGTGTTTGTCCGTAACAATGTGTTTGTCTTTGAAAATTTGAAGATTTTAAATCTTTGTACCGGCATGTAAATTTCATTTTATTGAGTTTGCCACCCTGACTGGGGATCAACATAATTTGTTTTTTTTATGGTGTCTTGCATTATCTGGATGGGAGCTTGTAAACACATTCTTCACCATACATGAAACACCTTGATATTAAGATAATGGTTAACAGAAGGAGAATTCCTTCATAAAAATTAATGTATAGTACATCGCGTGTATATGCTAGCTTGATATAGCAAATCAAAACTAAATAATTGTATAGTTAGTCCTTTTTAATTGTCAGAAATATGATAGAAGCCAAAATAAAATAAAGATTAATTCTGATTACATCTATTAGCAATTTATAGGTGTATTCCACTAGGGTTCTGGCAGGATTGCTTTCTTCAACATATTTCCTGATAGCACTCATGTGATTAAGAGTAATGAGAAGAAGATCCTTTGGTCGAAGGGCAAGTGATACTTGGTATTTGAATGCCATAGTCATGAGGTCATAAAGCTAAAAATAAATTAAAGATACTTATATATAAAGTTCATATAACAAAAAGATACATTAAATTAAAAAATGATTGACAAACAGTGAATAAAGACTAATTATTAAAAATCTTTCTTATTCTTACATTACATACTATTCATTATAGGTTATTATTTATTTCACAAACAATTGATGAGGTATATATATTGTTTAGCTTAAAATAAATTTGCTATCTATTGTAAGCAATAAATCCCATATTTAATAATTTTTTATATCAATGGATATTTTAAAGCACATAAATCTCAACCAACTTTGCTCTTTAAGACGTAGAAAAATAGTTTTTGTTAACCTTATCCATGCTGGCAGCATTTAACCTCATGATTGATGTATGAGCTATTCGATCAAAAACTGTACGCATGGCTTTCTTGGAGTACAAGGTTTGAGGTTTAAATACCTCATCTATAAATCGTCTGTTGAACATAGTGCTCACAATGTCATGGAGAACTAAATTTGAAAGAAAGATAAAAAGCATTTCAAGTTAAGTTACGAGTTTGAAAATAATGTACAAGTTATTTAACATAATATTAACAAGGAACATGAATCAGGTAACATATATATTGTTATGTAGATTCCTGAAAAAAATATAACCCCAATTATTAGTCTTAATAACAATCTAGTATTATGGAGCTTAGTTAAAAAAACATAAGAAATGACTTTAAATTGGTTTGCTTTGAGGCCTAATACAAATTAATGAAATTAGGACTATGTGGTTACATTATGACAAATAATACGACAGGCATCACCACTGAAATTAAGGTCGGGGAGGAAAGATTAAAGACTGGAGGCCGCTTCAAATACCTAGGACCAATAGTCTCAGAAGAAGGCTCCAAGCCCGAACTGATGTCCAGGATTGCGCAGACTACAACAGCACTAAAGAAGCTCAAGAAAATATGGAATTACAAAAATATAGCCCCCAGCACCAAAATGAGGCTGATGCGCTCATTAGTCCTCTCCATCTTCCTGTATGCCTGCGAATCCTGGACATTAACAGCCGATCTTGAAAGGAAAATAAAGGCGATGGAGATAAGATGCTTCAGAAGCATTTTTGGCATCTGCTTTAGGGACCACATCTCCAATGATACAGTGAAAGAAAGGGTTCGTCAGGCAATTGGGGAATACGATGACCTACTGGTGACTGTGAAAAAACGCAAACTACAATGGTATGGCCACGTAACAAGGAAACAAGAGCTTGCCAAAGAAATATTGCAGGGCACCACAAGAGGAGGGAGAAGAAGAGGAAGACAAAGAAAAAGATGGGAGGATAACATCAAAGAGTGGACAGGTTTAACACTGGGCGATGCAGTGCGTAGTGCTGAAGACAGAGAGGAATGGAGGATGGTTCACATGTCATCTGTGGCGCCCCAATGGTCCAAGGACTAAGGGACATGAGGATGAGGAGGTTACATTTATTTTACAAATATTTTTTCTAGTATTGTAAATTTAATGATAATAACTATCAGGCTGGACAATTACACTAATAATAAAAAATATATAAATTAGGGCCTAACATTTTGAAAGTCTGAAAGTGTTTAACCCACTTATAAGCCAACAAGTTAAGGTTAGTGCAGAAATTTACTATTTAAAGCTTCTGGTTAGATATTAAAATCTTGTAGAGCATATAGTACTGCCTCTGCAATATACAATATCATATTTCATTATTCCATGTAGGCTTCCTGAAGAACATGTTAAAAATCTATGCAAAGGAAAATTGTCTTACTGGGCCAAGCCTGAAATTGAAGCCCATTTATATAGAAAAATGTCATCCGGGTGGACAAGTAAAAAAAAAAAGATTTCTTGCCCCTTGGCTTTATGAAGTATATGGGATTTATTGCTTAATTTACAGTTAAGGTACTATCTAAATTTGAATTTTGTTGCCTTCGCATGGGTCTCGGCCCGCGCATAAGCCAAGTTCTACATTTATTCCCCTAAAATATTTCAAAGAATCTCCACTTAAGAAGCTCAGTAAGTATTATTATATGGTGATGGTAGGCTTTCTTTTTGGATTATAGTCCTTTGCCTATAGTTATTATAGCATCTATCTATTATAAATAGATGCTATAACTATAGGCAAAGGACTATTTTGGAAATTTATTTATTTTACTAATTTACTAACAGAAAAAGAAATAGAACTAATTCCCTTACAATTGTAGTACTATTGGCTATTTTGCAGAAATTTATAAAAATAGTCTCCATAAATTAATAAATTCTCCACAGCACAAAGGTTTAACGAAGCTTTAGTTAGCAGCAAGGCAGGCGATGACTTATACTGTATTTAGGTCATGGAGGTTGCCCAGGTTAACTACCAGCCATAGAGCAGTATTCAAAAGATTTTGATTTTTAGCTCTCTATTTTCAAAACGTTTTTTTGTTAATTTTTCTTGGTCATTTTTTTTTTGTTTGTCTTGAAAGTGGGGATTCCCCACCCCAGAAAATTATGTTGATATTTCCTGTGAAATAGCAACATGATAGAAATGAATTGCATAAGGTGAGGTACTTCTTTTTTCAACCAATCAAATGACAGGACTTTTAATAATGCATGCATCTTTTTTTTCCCGTGTTCAAATTGGGCTATCAGCGAGGATGAGTTTCTTCTTTTCAAATTTGTTTTGAATCTTGCAAGTTGAATTTTAGTTAAAATAAATGGGAATTTTCATATGAATAGATTTCGTATTATTTTTATTAATTGTATTGATTGTTAGCGTTAGATTTAGGCAAAAAATGCTCAGTGAGGAATAGGTAAGTTATTATACTACTCATACTCATAGTATCATACACTTACACATGTCATAGATCAGGACCAACCATTGGTCTATGCAAAAGTCCAGTGTTGGGATTCCCCTAAGTGTTGTCAATGCACTTAAGATGAAACAACTCTCGGCAAACCCATTCCGCTACAACACTACCTTTGATCTTTACCCACAGTTTTTAATCATCAATTTTTAAAAATTTAATAACTTTCAAAATTAATGGGACAGACGTCTTGATTAACACTTAAATCGATCATCCGTTAATAGATTAGATCTGTATCACACTAACTTTAACTTATATAGGCCTAAATAATTAGCCTAATTATTATTAATAAATAAGATTTCTCAACATCTCGATTCCCTTTCACTCGGGACCGGGATTCTCTTCCAGCTCCACTTGCCTTTCTGCGACTTTTCTGAAGGAATCCCTTGAGCACAAAGTCGTTGATCTAATATGTACAGCATCTCACCACCAAGATTTATGAAAAGAAGAGGTAGTGTTTTGCACGACATTTCGAACAAATAAGAAAGTCTGTTTCTTATTTTCTATATCGCTTCCAGAGATCTTGAGCCAGCGTCAAACATTCCTTGACACTAACGACGCTTTCGATTTCCGGTGGCAAGGAGACTTCTTTGCCTTTAGAAAATAGGAAAGGTTTAACTAACGCAAGGGTTCTTACTCTATGGTCCATGTTAATGATTTTGACAAGGTATGTATCAGCATTCCGTGAACTGAATTTTCGTTATATATAAATATATATATATATATTTGCATTTAAAAACGTTATTTTTAGACTCCCCCGTCCATGTAACTACCAGGCAAAGGGGTCCATGAATTTCATCAGACTGGCAAAGGGGTTCGTAGATTAAAAAAGGTTAAGAACCTCTGAACTAAGAAAAATACATTTTATAAAAAAATAGTATAAAAAAAAACATTTTTATTATTTCTTGTTGTTTTTGATAACCAGAGACGCATTTTTCAAATAATTATAGCTAGTCTAATTTTTTTTTGTATTTTTAAAATGTGTTTATGATAAGAAGAAGGTTATTTATTATTTTTATTATGTTTAATTTTTGAGGGGTTTGAAAGTGGGGGGGTGACGACGATGGCTGAAGATAGTGTAGGAGGCCTGTAATTCTAGTAGACAGAGAGCTTTTTTTTAATCTAAAAATTAAGCCTGATAAGAACAAAGACACACAATTCAACCATGTCACAGAAAATGAAAACCTTAAATATAGAATATAGAAATAATAATAAGGCCAATGTTAAGGAATGAATTGAGATTAGTTTTAGTGCTTTGCACCATTATTTCCAGACAAAAGAATTATTTTAATTTGCAGGCCATGCTCAGACTCAGAGCTACATGACATGCAAAATTTACACCAAAAAAAAAAAAAAAAGATTTATTTTCCTTCTCAATATTTACTATCATATTTCATTTTCACCTATGTATTAGATAATGTTTGGCATCTGCCTCTTAACTATTGACGACCAAATAAAATATGTCTTAATTCAAAAGAATTACATTCTGACAACATCAAGAGAATATACAAAATGGGACCACATTATCAATATCATTGAGAAGCAGAAATGACACCAAAAAAAAAAAAGAAAATACTTTAGTGTGTGTTTTTTTTTTATTTTTTTTTTTATCATAAATATGTCTTAATTTAAAAAAATTAAATTCTAACAACATAAAGAAAATATAAAAAATGAGACCAAATTATAAATATAATTAAGAAGAAGAAATGACACCAAAAAAAAAAAAGAAAATACTTTAGTGTGTGTTTTTTTTTTATTTTTTTTTTTATCAAAGTGAGATTTCTATAACAGTGACTGACATTTAAAAAGATAACAAATGAAATATATTCAATGACAATAAATAACAAGTCAACAAAAAGAGAAATGAAAGGGGATGAAGTATCAGATGATATAAAAACGTATATAAATATAGTGTTTTCCATGGTAATGTATAATATGGGAGAATGATGTACACATAAATATGTAGAAATTGCAAATTATTATACAGAATAACAATTTAAGAATGATATACAGGAAAAAATTGGTGACAAACATGATAAAGACAACACTTAAGTAATGCCTTCAAGTTTACATTCGAAGGAATAGGATAGAAAAAAAAAAAGAAATTATATTTCTAAATGCAGAAATCTCATTAATTTAATTATCCTTTTAGTAAACAAAATACAGCAAAAAAAAAAAGGAAGATGGATACATACATACTATAAGAAAATCTATGACAGCACCTTAAGAATACTTTAATGTAGACTGACCAGATAGAAAGCAAACAAGTCATTAAAAATGTTTCAACATTTAGAAACATTCAATAATGTAAAGACTAAAACATTTCTTTGATACACCTTTAGGCTCTAACATTTATTAATGTGGAGAGAAGCAAAAATAAAAACCAGAAAAGAAAACTGAATTTAATGAAAATAGGTGCATAAAGAAATAATTTAACTAATGGAGCTTTAATGTGGAGCATTACAACTTTAAGATCTTTAAATGGCTTGGTTAGCTCAATAAGTTCATTAGTTATCACAGTACATTACTGTGCTAACCGTCCAAATTTAAAATTGAAAAAAAAAAAGAAGATTATTAATTAGCTTTCTGTAAGATAAAAGTAAACTTTAAGCTCAGCATTTTAATAATTATTTTTACATGGAATTTTTATTTCCAAAAGTTAAAAAAACCAATATAAGTATTTAAAAAAATTATTCAATGTGATCATCAATGACTCTTAGTTTACTTACATCTCATTATCACTTAATTAACTTTTGGTATCGTAATTTTTAAATAAGTTTATTTGAACCTTAAAAAAAATCTCTTGATGATTTAGCCTCTTTAAATGATGTGAAAATAATTTCATATATTAGGGTTCCTAAATTCCTGATGAAATAATATTGATTTTAAACCATAATTTGTATGATTTAAGTTCTTACTGTTGTATATTTAAAAGTTATTTCTGGATCAATAAAAATGGTTAGATGAGTAACTCTATTTCATTTAGTCTATCTTAAAATATAATTAAACATGAGGTCACTATGACTTAAACTGTCTTCTTGTAATGTTAAAATTAATTGATAAAAATGCAATTTTATACATTTAATAAGAATGAAGAAATAAAGCAGAAAATGATCATTACAAAACAATAAATTAATTAAGTATGTTACAAGAAATAAAAACTTTAATTCCTGTTGAGAATTTAACAGCTTCAGTTAGAAGTGAAAAAAAAAAAAAAAAAAAAAAAAAAAAAAAAAAAAAAAAAAAAAAAAAAAAAAAAAAAAAAAAAAAAAAAAAAAAAAAAAGAGCAAGTCTTTATGAACATATGAAAAATTTAAGTAAAGAAGTTTTTTTTATCAAAAGTAAATATTATGGCATTTTATAATGAATGAATAAAAATTATTATGAGCATTAACATATTCTTGAAAACAGAGAAAGATAATTAATTACTTTTTAAACTTAAAAATAAATAAACAAAATGGATGGTGTTGGTACGCTTTTACAATTTAGAGCATTTGTTAAAAAGAAAATAGAGAACAATTAATATTTCATACTTACCTTTTTCTTTTACCTTATTAAAAATATTTTATCATTGAAATTTTTCTCAAAATATAATAATTTTAAATCAATTCACACAAAGAAATGATCCAGTTGTGCAGTTTCATTAGCTATTAACTTTAAATGTCTTTGAACTAAACTTCATTAAAAATTTATGTGGTGTACTATTTAACAAAATATCCTTAAAAAATTTTTCGGGCCGAAAAATTATTACTTTTTTGTTTGAGGCATTGTGGAAAAAATAAATATATATAATTTAAACAAATATTTTTTATTCTTCAAATCACTTACTTAGTAATTTGTAATGAGAATATACACTAAAGGAAAAACATTTGAAATAATTTGATGGGTTAAAATGTCAAAAAAAACAACAAAAAAACAAAACAGCCTTATAAATAAATGTAAAAACAAAATCACTTTTTAAAAGTCTGTAAAAATAAAAATGGAGAAGGAAAACATGATTGGCGAAAAAACCGAACTAACAGCTAAATTATCCTACTAAGCTTACATTGAACAATAACAACTTTGCCATTGGAATATAATTATGTATAACATAAATATTTAAAAAGTATAATATCACATTCTGCAGAAGCAAAATATTCACAATAAAATACATTTATAATACCAATAACCAAAATATTGTAATTTCTTTAAAGAGAAGTATTGCAAAAACTAGGATGCAGTGCAAAGCTAAAGTAACCATGTTCAGGCCTAGTTTAATATTTGTCTGGGATATTTCAATATGCAGTGTTTCAATATATATCATCTTTGAAAAGTGAAGTAAGACTTTCTCAACAGACCAAATTAAACCATATTCACATTTTCTTCTTTGAGGGATTATTTAATATGGCATTGTATGTACATTGAAAATATGATAGATATACACATCAGGAAACAAACATACCATTTTATACATAATCTACCATTAAATTTTACAATATTAGATTTAACCGATTTTCTTTGATTTGCAAATATTTTTGAACAGATTTAACATCAATTTTTCCAAAACAGCTAATAGTGTTAATTAAGTAGATATTAAGTGGAAAAAGTATATAATATATAAATGTGTACTTTTCTTTAATTGTTGGTTGCTTTCATTCATTTTTAAAATATGTGTTTCACATTTTTTGTGGTACTCAAAATAAAATATTTCAGCCATCTCTTTCAAATGCGTGATGCTTAATTTTCAAATGTACTTTACTCAAAAAGTAGTGCAACAACATATATAAGAACACTTAAAATTTATAAATAGTAACCAAGAAATATTTTGTTTTTAAAATTTTTGAATACATTTACTAAACATTCAAATAAAGGTGTAGAGTTATAGCAAGAAACACAATCTTGAAGGTGAAAATTAATTCACAACAAAAAATTCCATTTTAACAAATAAAATGAACTAAGAACACAATATAACAAAACTTTAATAAATTTAAATAAAATGTAGGATGTAATAAATGAAAGAATTCAGTAATCCAAAAAAAAAAAAAAAAAAAAAAAAAAAAAAAAAAAAAAAAAAAAAAATAAAAAAAAAGTAAGAAGAAAAAAAAAAAAAAAATAAAAAAACAAAAAAAAAAAAAAAAAAAAAAAAAAAAGATAGATTAACACACAATGGATAAAAAGCAGGCCACTTTATGTAAAATGTATAGAGTATATAACCCCAAAATGAATTGTTGTAAACATCTAAAGTAATCAAGCATTTAGAAAATCCAGTTTGCACAGAATATAGAATTTGAAAAAGAAAAAGCAAATGTAGGATAAAAAATATAAAAAAGTATGTCACTTCTAGTAGGTGTTTTATGTTAACTAAGTGAAATCAACTTTTTGAAACAAGCAATGAAAACCACTTCCATAAATATCAATGTATCAGACAAAAGATTGTATTTGCCTCTCCATCTTACGTTTTATACATAAACTAAATAAATTCAGATGTTTTCAACATGAATAGTCTTATAAAGTAATAAGATTATTTGTGGTTTATTTGCATGGCTTATCACATGTATAATCTTTTTAGCTTGTAGTATAATAGTGAGACCATATTTAAAAAAAATATATAATAACCAGCACTTGCTCTATAAGTATCATGACTTGCAATTATTTGTCAATTGACTAGATAGTATTAACTATAAATTTACCTACATGTTTTTGAGTCAAGAATAAGCCAGCTTAGCTATCATAATTCTATGCCACTTATAAGCTTAGCAATTACGCAGCTAAACCTGAAACCTGCTCGTCACTCATTACATTCAAATTTTAAACAACAGTTAGTCATACGAAATCTGATTGCTTTTGGAATCATATTTGATAAAACAACACAAACATGAATACCAATATCAAAATGTATTGTCTCTCTGATATATATTTCTGCAGTAATGTTAAATACACAACTTTTTGTTAGGGCTTTAAGCAAACATACTTCTAAATAAATAAATAAATTCATCTCATGGATATTCCAGTCACGTGCCTCTTAAGCCCAAATACAAAATATAATAAATTAAAGATGTTTGTTTAAAAAGCAACAAGATGAAATAATCGCATGATTATTTTACTGTTGTAAATGCAATGTTACTTTTCTTTACTGTTAAAACCCTATGCAATGTAAAGTCTGTACATATAGCTCTCTTCAAGTGAGTATATCTTTTGTAATAATTATACAGTGATCTTATGGAAACTAAAATGTTTTGTAATTTTTTTTTAATCAAAGAGATTAATTTTTTAATATTGTGTTATAAGTCACAATGTATGAGGCACACAATATCTGAAATCAACAGTTATAAATTTTTGGTTATGTTGACAATGACGGATATAATATTACTATTATGGTCCATAGATTTTTTTATCTAGCACGGTAGATCTGAAATAAACAATGAGGGTAATAACATTGTACTTCAGGTCAGATCTATGTTGATTGGATAACTATGAACAATGCTAATCCAACACTGCTTGACTCTGATTTATTTGGAAGAGCAACCAAGTAATTGCTTCTGTGGAGATTGTAATGGAGATTAAAAAAACAATAAATTCTATAATGTAACAACTTTAGTTATTGATTTGTTAATTGATATGGAAGAATTTAAAAGTAATCTATAAAAAATACTAGCTTAGGAATTAAAAACAAAACTTATAAATTAATCCTGGAGTTTTGTCTTAGTATTTAAACAAAATTATTAATTTTGATTCCAGTCGATAACTTTAAGTGTCATGAAAAAAAATCTTTGAAGTTTCCTTTTCTGGAGATTTCCCAATCGAATATTTTTTTAAATATAATAGAAATCAGTCATTAATAAAATCTTCGACACTATTAACAAATGGTATCATAAAATGATAAATAGAATTTAAAAAAAAAAAAAAATGTGATTAAATATTTAAATTCTAAATACCTAAAAATTTGTGAGACTTTTTATAGCAATCTAGTAACTTATGTAGACAATTAAACAAAATTAAAATTATTTTCAATGATTTAATTTTTTTGGGTTTGAAAATGCACTAAAATTTAAGAAAAAAATTATACTACTTAACAAAAAATCTGTGATATGGTAAGTCAAATTTCAAGAGAATTCAAGAATGCAAATAGGTTTCATAGTAAGGTCAAAGGTTAAATTAACTATAAAAAAAAAGTTTTTGTTGGATGCAGTCCCTCAGGATCAAAGCTTTAGAACTGCACATGAGATTCTCAGAAACTCAAGATTCTAAACTGAACATGGTTTACCAATTCAGTGACTCTGCTAGCAAATAACCTCAAACTTACTTATTGTTTACACATACAGTTATCAGGGACAAATAACTTTTGGAACACCCCTTGCCAAATTAGACATGTTAACTAGAGGTAAACCACTGCATCTTAAGGTGGCAGCCTTTATTGATAGATAGGGACTTCAGTTCTCATCTGACAGTTATATATATTTAAGTTATAACAGCTGTAAAAAAAAAAAAAGAGGGTAACTTGAGTGTGAAGGTTTTCCCCCCACTGATGGAAGGTTAATAAACACATTTAAAGATGTTAGATTACAAAAAAAAAAAAATCCAATAACTCAGTGTTTTTGGCAATGTAAAAAGAAAAGAAATTAACTAACATTATCACCACTTCAAAAAGTACAAATGAACATCTTTTAATTGTTTTTTTTATAACCCATTTCTAGTGGCATTACACACATTTGACAATAACCTTATTTATATGATGCGGAATCATATTCTTACAATATTTTATCATACTCCATCAACATTTTGGAATGTCACATTGACTCTTTTTTATTGGCAATACTGCTATTAAAACAAAATTTTAAAAAGCTACAACCTTGTGCTAGCTCAATAAGCAATACTATCGTTACACTCTACAAGACATATATTTACACAATATTCAAATGCGAGTACTGCTTTTTTCAATGATCGAAGCAAATTATATTGTCCAAATATAAAAAAATTAAACTTACAATCATTGCACTCAAAACCCCTTTTACTGAACATGACACCATATATTTATTCTACATGCATCTAGAACAAATCCAACATGATAAACGTGGATATGGCTAGCAATATAATGGGAAAATATTTCAAGAATCTTCTGAAAATCCAATCCATGTTTTCATAATGCACACAAGGACTTTGTATTCATACTCATTTTGCTCACAATGGATTTCATCCCCCAAGAATCTATGGGTAATCAATTTAACAAGTAAAAATACAAACACCAGTGTTGTGAGACTTAACTGGTGCCACCTTCCGGCCTCTTTGTCTGCATTATTTTCTGACGCAGTTTTCCGGGTTCATATCCTTCAGGGTCTTCACAGAGGTGCACAACAATTGCTGGTGCAGCCACTGATGGAGGATGTACCTCGTGGATTTCCCCTTTTAATAGCAAAGAAAATTAGCATTTAATACAAAAGTGTGGCTATGAATAGTCTACACATCATCTTAGAATGACTGAAACAAACAATTTAAATAGCAACAATAAAATAATTCTGTTACATTTTAAAACGCAATTTTTGAATTTCAATAAAAATCTGGAGGTTATGATCCTTTATTATTTAACCACAATGTGGAAGTAAAAAGTAAATGTAATGTCCCTTCACTGTTTGAAACATTAATACAAATGTTGCCTGCTGTCTGTTCTAAGTTTAAGCACACTATTCAATAGGTAAAGCTATCTTTAAAAAAAATAAAGGAATTGGAGCAATACAAGCTATAATAATTTAAAAACATTCACTTGCAGCACAGCTGGTATAAAAATCTGACTAGTGCATATCATTATTAAAGTTTTTAAAATGTTCCTTACTATTGGAACTAAATAGTTATAGCATAATGTTTAAATTGAAAATGACTGTTCCAAAGTGAAAATTAAGAAAACGTTTAAAATGAGAATAAAGTTAATTTTAGCTATGTTTACATTCTAAAAGCTCTATGTAAAGGTGCACAAGATGATAATACAAACTTTCTTTATCCTGTTAAACTATTACTTAAAATAGGCAGAAGTTTATCGATGCACAAGTAACTGTTTTCTATTACCTGGATTAAGTCTAGCAATGGCATTAAGCAGATCATAATTTATTACAGGCTCTGTCTCTGGGACAGGTTCCCATCCAACTGGAGGAGATGCTGGTGGAGAGATGAGAAACATCTTTTGTGGTGCTGGTGGCTGTAAATGTGTGTTGTCTGAATTCTGTTGACGCACTTGCTGGAAGGAATAAGGAAAATATATTTTGATCTCAATGAACAGTTTAAAAAAAAATAATTTGTAACAGTTTGTGTCAATATGTTAAAATGTCCCACATTCATTAGGAAAATAGAGGTTCCACAGTCAAGAGAATAAATAATGCAAAATATATAGATCAATTTACAATACAGTATAGTTTTACAAATACAAAGGTAAACACATTTATGTTATTTACAGATCAGAAAAAAAATACTTTCATTCAGCTGCTTTTTTTTTGAAGCTGAAATTTACTAAAGAGGATGCAACATTTTCTACCAAGGGATGATAGTCATGCGCAAAGCAAATTTAATAGTATTCTACAATAAAAGAAATCTTATAAGAAATTATATTTATCGGTACCACTACCCAAGATTTCATACCTGAACAAAGTAACATTTGATGCTCTGCCCACAGATTGATACACCATCATAACGAATTCTAGCCACAGATGCAAAATCAGAAGATGAAAACTGTAGCCGTGCCCTTCTAAAGTTCTTTAAGTATATGAAGCTAACTTCTTTGTCCAGTTCTTTGAATATGTTTTCAAATGTTAACTGAAGGACAAAGATGCAATATATATAGCCTTATTTTGTAAAATGCAAAATTTCTTCAATGAAAAGTTAATAACGAATTTCATTAGAATTAAATACAAATGACTCAGTAAAATAAGTCTCCACACAAGTAACAAGTTTAAGATGTTTTGATTTTGAACTAGTTTTCTGTTTGTAAGATATTAAATGCCAATAAACTCCTTAGTATACAGCTGGACAAAATGAGTTGAAAGTTTATATGATAATCACTTGCTAAATTGTAAAATCACAAGTTGTAAAATATACAACAATTTGGAATTTAAAATTACCCTGTTAAGTTACAGGGTACAGGACTAAACAAAATTTAAAAAACTAACAAACCTTAATTTGTTAGAAATCTTATTATTTAAAAAGTTTATACCCAGACTTATAATTATTTTAAAATTTAAAAAAGCTAATAAGCCAACATACAAGGTTAGATAAATTTTTACAATTCATATTAATACATCTCATATAATGAAAAAAAAAACAAAACAAAAATAATTAAAACACTGATATTAACTTAAATTACCGTACCTGTGCTGATTGATCTTCAAAGACACTGATATCTATGTTGGCTATAATCAGTGCTGATGGTACATCATCAACATCTGCCATTTCTGTTAGGTTTTCCATCTCATCACACAATTGATCCATATCATCCATGGACTCTACGGAGCCATGCTGGTATGACATGATGACAGCAAGATGATTGTTTAAATCTAGAAATTTTTATCTAAAACTACTAATGTTAATATTTGAGGACTTGACCCGAAGATTCACAACTTGGTACAATTATTATAAATCTGGATCTTTCATTTTAAGTAGGTGCTAAAACTAAGTGATGATAAATAAGAATGTGTTCAGCCATTTGTAATGCAAACCTATCAAAATATGAACAATTTTGTCAACAACAACAAAAAAAGTCAATATTAGGTCCACCTCTAGAAAAATATGTTTTCTTATTAGTTTTGATGAACATTAACAAATTAGCCACTTCATATATTATTACTTTTTCAAGAAAGATGTCATTTTATTTATTTTATTGATGTTGTTAATCCCTCGTGATGTCTCTTCTGAAAATAAAAAATGAAACAGGAGATAAGGACTATTTGAATTGAGAGATCAGATTTTTTTTGAACTAATCATGCAATTAAAAGTAAACAATACCCCTAACCATCTCCTTTTCTGACTCCCACTCTCTTCACACCACTACCCCAATACCCCTAGTATTTTACAAACAGCCCATAAAATAATAATCTATACCGGTATAAAGATTTTTATAGTGTAGGCGATTTATTTTAACTACGGAAATTAACCCATAGGGATCACCATATTAAAAAATTCAAAAGGATTCAACTTCAGGCAAGTGGTGTCAGTTTTTTCCACATCATGAAAAGATCATTCCCAAGTTCATTGTGCTGTTAATCTAATTTTGAAAGCAGTAATTTGAAATTCCATTGATGAATGCTGGAATGCATGCCAAAATAAGCTGATGTCTTTCCATTTAAAACCCTGTGATGGAGAATGTATTAATATCAATATTATGTGCCTTAATTATGGAGGCCGGTTAAAAGCAAGATCTAGATTTTATGACATTTAAATTGTATGAGGAAGTAAATCCTAACTGGAAAATAGGTGAGGATCACAGTATTTTTTAGCCTAACATTGGATTAGGGAAATTTGATTGCAGAAATTGAAAAATACATAAGTTACAGCTTATTTATCATAGTTTTAAACAAGCGTTGGGATAATAAAAAAAGCAGCAGCAGCAAAGATACAACCATGTTAACAAATAATTAATTAATGGTATAACTGGTTTCACTGCTTGTTCTCAGGAAAATATATGGGCCTACAAAGGATGAATATGGATGGAGAATGCGAACCAACCATGAATTATACACTATATCAGGATCCCACAATAGTGGCAGAAATAAAAAGAGGCAGGCTACACTGGGCAGGACACCTAGAGAGAATGCAAAATGACAAAGGAATGAAGAGGGTGCATCACCAATACCCCAGAGGAAAAAGGCTCAAAGGCAGACCTTGGCTTAGGTGGATAGATAATGTGGAAAAAGATCTACAGCAGCTGAAAGTCCAAGCATGGAAAAGAACGGCATTAGTTAGGTCTGAGTGGAAGGAAGTGGTGAGGCAGGCCAAAGCCCTACATGGGCTGTAGCGGCACAGGGATGGATGGATGGATGGTTTCACTACATATTTGTAGAGACACATTATTTAATATAAAAATAATATTATACCGGTAGTAAATGATGACAGTTACGAAATATTTTGAAAATTTTATAACTATAGATTCACCTAAATGAAATAAAAATAACTGATGCTGTTAGGTATAAAAAATGACATTTGTATGCTTAAAGGATTTGTTGAAGCCAAAAATGTCAGTGGTGAATCAACGTTGAGAACCCCCTGACAGAGATATCCCATGTAGGTGATAACACCGAGCAGGCAAAACTATGGCATAAGATTCAGAAATTTGGTTCATATTTATCAATTTAAAATTTATGTGCTAGCGCAACTGTCATAGACCTGTTGCTCTTTAATAAATAAATTCAGCTATTTTCTTTTAAATAATTTTACAAATAACAACCAACTGCGAGGAAAAATTAAAATATAAAGTTTTAAAAAATCTTTTGATACCGTCTATATTTTAAAAAAAGACTTTGTACATCTAAAATATTTTCTTGTCTTGCCCACTCCCATAAAATCAAACTTGAAATCAATTTCACAAATTTTAATCTTTGAAATACAAAATATGGCTACTATCAAATACAACTTATAATTAAATTTTGTAAATAAGTCAGCTGATATTAAATTCATCATTTTTTTTTTTTACCACTCCATTTTCTACTGGCTGCTATGCTGTCAGCTAATGATAATGGCAATAATGGATGCACAATGATAAAATATGATGGTATTGTATTGGGAGCCAACATTATACTGCAACTCTCAACAAACCTGTGAAAATGAAACTTGGCCCCATTTTTGTGGCAGTCGGTAGCATGTGGTCACAGGAAGTTAAGAAACAAAGTAATAAGTGAACATACTACATTACATACCTTTAAATTTAAGCATTTTTACCAACCCCCAGGAAAACCTTAAAGTACCACCAGCAACATATATGGATAGGTCAATGCGGAATCGATTAGCAATCTTAAGAATAAATTACAGTTTATGGTTAAGTAAAACAACTATACTATAACTAATTAAAATCAATGAAAATTAGTATTTCTGTAAAACAGTGTAAGACTTTATTGAGGTTATTCATGAACTTGATATAATATTAATTGTCAGCAGTATTAGTAAGGATAAGGTATAATTAATTTATCATTACTAAGTAACAAGTATATAGTAGAGCTATAGGACTATGCCTATATTATACAGATACAATACAGGCAATAAACATTATGTTATAGTTATATGAATATACGTCTGTCGCCTTCAATTTTTGTGCTCAAATGGGTGTTTTAGCAGCCCTCCCCCACTCTGTGACTTCTACTTCTCTGATGTTTTCAGTATCAGTATCAGTCAGCGCAGAGTGTAAGCGTAGTTCAGTTGACAGAATTGAAAATTGAGTCCACCACTAGTTCCCTGACTGACTGAAGTTGTACTCTTCTAGTCTAGAGACACTCACTGCACAGTCGGCAAGATGATACTAATAATAATAAAAATAGACAGATAATCAGACAGGCATACTTTTCTGGCATGAGTCAGATGTTCATTCAAAATAAAGTATTTTTATTGTAAATTCAATCATCAGTTATATGTCCACATACTAATATACGTAATTGATGATACCAACCTTTTGAGGCAGAGACAATTTCATAATGGGGAAAAAAAAGTATATACATAAAGGGAAAGAATCAATGAAATACAAAACTACAATACTTTCGGGATTCATACTTCCGTTTATGTCAGAAACTATATTTATCGCCAGGATGACTCCGACCATTAAAAAATAATCATTTTGCTTGTTATAAATTTATTTCAATTGCTCTGTGCATTTCATGGGTATTATACGCGACGAAAATTTCAGAATATTTAAAGTACTAGCCAATATACTATACTAAATTAAATATTTAAAAGCACAATAAAAAGGCCTACCGCACAACCATCATTTAACGTGTGAGTAGTTTGAAACAAGAATAATGCAACATGGCAATTTATTAATAGCATTCAAAGATATTGAAAGTAGAAAAGGCTAAAGCGTTTCCGTGTTTCTTCTACTGTTTTGATGTGGAGGGCATGTATTTTTGTTTAGTCGCCGTGACTTAATTTTTGGTAAAGGGCTAAATTTATAGCTACCCTGCTACCCCTCTCACTTGCCATCTATTGATTTTTGTATAGTACAGTATACACTATAACTATATATCTATACCTACACTGTACTAGTAGTGTACATTGACATTCAAATTGGTAAAAGTGCAGTTCAGGTGCGTATATTATTTCTTAACGCATTTCGTATTTTAAATTTTTTTTATCATTACGTGTATTCTTTAATAATTAAATCTTTTCTTTTTCTTTTACTTCTAAAGAGTCTTTAAACATCCCCCAACCAAAGTGAGAAAGCCCCATTTGTTTGTATTTTTCTTTTCACCCTATGCCAGATTTTTAGCCACCTATGAGCTAGTATGCTAAACGAAATTTTCAAACTGTAAGCATATTCACAAAAAAGAATGAAATACTAGATTTTTTATTACGCGCAAGCCCCCCCCCCAACTTTCTTTTTTTTTTCTCTCAGAGCGCTCGGAATATAGGGGTTGTCCTTTGAAGTCGGGGGATTAGAAGTGGATCACTGAGTAAGGCAGTGGACACACTTGACTTAGTAAATGACTAGAACTTATTTTATTAACAGCTACAGTCAAAGTTTATTCTAATAATACATGTTGATTTGTAAAACAAGACTACAAACTTAAAATAAATGACATGCTGATTGTTTTGTCATACTCATAGGAATAATATAATATATGGTATACATATGTAGAAAATGGTAAAATAAAAAGTGTAATTGTCAATTTTAAACAAATAAAATAAATAATCCCTTTATTATTTGTTTATGCTTATAAATGCTAAACAATTCCCCAGAAAATCTGCAATTAATATCTAAAAAATATTATTATTATTATGATTTTTGTGAAATTAAAAACAAAATTAAAACAAAATTTTAATTAATTATTACAAATAAGTGACGAGTCAGCATTTTTATACATTTTTTAAGAGGCAAATAATAAAGTTTTTTTTTTAAATATTTGCGGCACATTAACAAAAATTAACCTATATTTTGTGGCTTTATTTAGAAGTACTCTTATTTAACTATGTTCCCTGTAAATATTATATTTTTGTCTCATTTTTTAATAAAGTTATAGGCGTTAAAAAAAAAGCAAAATGAGGGTCACAAAATGTTGAGGAAAATCCCATAGTAATAAAGTGGTTTTGAGGTCCCTACTAAAAAATTCATAACTTTTGAACCACTTGAGCTAGAAAGTTGATCTTGGTGTTTTTGTAATCTATTCTCCAGGCTCTATACAGCTGTAGTATTTTTATATTTTTATCTACTAAAAAATTCATAACTTTTGAACCACTTGAGCTAGAAAGTTGATCTTGGTGTTTTTGTAATCTATTCTCCAGGCTCTATACAGCTGTAGTATTTTTATATTTTTAAAAATGTTTTGAAATTTTCATCAAAGTGGCTACAATTAGGTACTACTTTTAGGGTCAATACAAAAAGATATCTGTGTGTTACGTCACAGTGCCATCTCTTTGCAATTACCACTTTTGGTAATCTGCTATTTCCAGCGTCGGATATGAAAAAATAGTGTTGTTCCTGTTTGAAGTGCCATTTAAAGGGTTATTCTTTTATTGAAGTCCATTAATATTACAGTGGAGAGGGTCACTGGGTTTTTGGAAACATAAAAAGAGAGAGTTAGTGCTGCTTTCTTATACTTATTGAAGTGCCACATCGACGTGTGATCACGTTACAGGAGGACATAGTGAGATATATCCATCCAGGCTCACTTATTGTATCAAACCCTGACGGATGGGCGGCTTATACAAACATAAACGAGATCAGAATTTATGAACACTCCGTTGTTCCACAAAATTTTGTCAATCTAAATAGCGCAGGCGTTCACACAGAGACTTTAGGATATATGTTGCAAAGTTTGGCACATGCTGCGATATTTTCCCTTCATATTTGCATGAATTCATGTCTTGCAATCGTTTTCATGGAGATAATATAAACTCAAATTCTGTTTTCTTTTCATACATTAAATTGTTTACATTTTTCTTTTTGAAAAATTAGTTAATTTAAAAAAAAATTCTGTTTGAAAAATTATTAAATTGTTTCAATTTTTCTATTTTAAAAATGTTGTGTTTTATATATTTGCTGAAATTAATATGTCGCGTCATAAAAAACATTTCCATCAATTGGGATCAATAAAAGAATTTAATCTTATCAATAAAACAATAAGTGTTTAAGTAGCAATGCAAACCAGAAAAACATGATTTTTTTTTATAGCTGACACTCAAGTCATCTATCAAAAACATTCCAGCAGCATTTTAATATAAAAAAAATAAAAGTTAACTATAACGACTAAACAAGGGAAGTTCATTCAATATTAGGTCTATAAAAAACTTAACCCTTAAATAAAAAGTAATATTACTAATTACCCTACATATATTATATTTTTAGAGATTTTTGTCATCTTATTAATAATAGAAGAGGTCTATTTAACGTAATTGCTTGAAATTAAAACATCACCCCTGAATCAGATAATAAAGCATATTCATAAGATATACTACGTCTAATAGTAAAAGCTGAGATTTTTGTCATCTTATTAATAATAGAAGAGGTCTATTTAACGTAATTGCTTGAAATTAAAACATCACCCCTGAATCAGATAATAAAGCATATTCATAAGATATACTACGTCTAATAGTAAAAGCCTGCTAGTAATACTAAATATACTGTTGCCATTGCCATGTTGGTACTCTCTTTTTTCCCCAGATCTTTTCAAATAGAGGGTGTAATTATTTAAGTGTAGCATGTTCAATGTTGACTGTTGTTTCTATCAATGTAATTTCTGTTCTCATTATCTTTGATGTGATGTTCTCTTCTAATTATCATACTTCTTTCATGTTTCATTTTCTTGCTGCTTTTACTGCTGTTGACTCTAGTCATCTATGTAGTTTCTTTTAATCTTGCTAATTCTTTACTACTTTTCTATCCGGACTACCCTAGCATGTCTTTTGTTTACCACTGACTTCTTTTCCTTCCTCTCGAGACACTATAATTTCAATAATTAATAAATAAAATACTATAGGCTTTGTATTTGCTATTTAATATAATGTCAACAATCATGAAGTCTAATGATAATAAATAGTCTTTAATGATTGATTTCTCAGTTATAGTTTTTTGTTTTACTTAGGCTGTACACTGGATGAAAACACAAATGACATGTTACTCCACCCCACTTCAGGCACATCCAACTTATGTCAATTCTAATGAATTTTTTTCTAAACAATTCACATCTTCATAAAAAAGATTCCGGTTAACATTTCTTTAAAATATATTACAGTCTATAATTAAAATTATATATCAGTAGCCTACTCTGTTCCTCTTTCAGTAAAATTAAATAAATTTGGACAACTTTTTGGTGAAATTTAACCATGAAGAATTTCCCGATTATTGTACTTTCCTGATTGTGTTGGTCACAAATCAATGACTCCACTGTCTACAGTGTAAAACTTAAAAAATTCACTTATATTGAAATAATTTTAATTAAATACATTAAACAGAAAATGAAAGGTTAAAACCTGAAATTAGTAATAAATAGAAAAAGTTAAAGGGATTGGCAGTTATCTGACCTTTAGTTGTAGTGTATTAAATTTATAAAGTAAGTACCTACCTTTAAAGAATTTTGATATTTTTGTTGTTTTGTAAAACAGTGTTCTAATTACAATACAAGCTGATGATTCTAATTCAAAAAGTCAAGTATTTCCATAAATTAAATATTTGTGTTAAAAATTTTAAATGTTTATGAAGTCTTATGCCATAACCTTTTTTTATATAAGTAAATTAATTCAAATATTATTTATTTACATGCAGTTTTGAATTTATTGCTCACTTATCCTTATTATGTGTAGTTAAGCTCTTAAATTTTTATTTTTTATTTTTTTTTCCAGGTTATTTAAAATGGCAAGTCTGATCTTCTGTAGAAATGTTGGCCAATTTTTAACACCACTTCAAAGTCAAGCATGTTGCAAAACCTTCTCAGTAATCCAAATGCATCAACTTGCTGCATTATCGTCACCAAGACTTGTCAGAAAATCATACAATGAACCACCAAATAGTAATTTGCTTTACTTTTTTCATGACACTTCTGTTAGAAATGTTTCTACAACATGCAATCGTCGGCACAATGACAAAGGCCTCTTTAACTCTTCTTTAACTCAGAAGAAGCAATTACAGCAGGGTCCAGGATTGAATGATTTTTTATCAGGCGTTTCACTGCCATTGCAAGAAAGTGATGATGGAACAGACATTGTATTAGAAGATGAATCTTACCTTGGGGCCCATCATTTCCAAGGCTATAATAGAAAAGGTTAGTCAAGTCAACAACATTTGTTAAGCTTTCCAAATGCCAAGGAATCGGTTGTAGGTATTTTAAGGAAAAAAAAGTTTTTAGAGAACGGCCAGGTATGTGCAAAACTTATGGGTTGTGGGTTGGCAAGCAGGTTAACTTGCAGACTGAACTGTTTAAAAAAAAAAAAATTCCTTTCAAAGTAAAAATATGAAACTTTTGAAATATTAATTCATTTTCAGGTTAACTGGTTAATAGTAATTATTTTATAAATGTTACAGAATTTTACTAGTCTTATAGGCCTTTATTTCTGGCTGCATTTGCCGAAACGTTTACTTGAGTATTATGTAAAATTATTATTAAAGCTTAACATATATTGTTTTATTGACACAAATTGTTCGTGTCTAATTAATTTATTGCACATAATGAAAAAAAAAAATAAATAAAATTGTTTTCTTTGTTCATCTATTCTCTCAACTTTTACAAAATCGATTACTATAATATATATTATATATATATAAAACAATGAAAGAAATTTATTTGTGTTAATACTGGCATCAGATGGGCCACATAATGGAGGGTGGTTGGCTGTGGTTTGGCTATCCCTGGTTCAAAGGATGGTGATGAAATGTCTTGCTGGCCTGAACTTGAATATATTTTTCAGGCCATTTAGGAATATGTGGGGAGCCAGGCAAGCATCTTCGCATGGTGTATCAAGTCTCAGCTTCAGTTTTTTATGACATAACTTCTTAATTTACATTTTTCCTATTATGTTGTCCCACCTTTGTGATATAAATTAATTTTTTTCAGTATTTATTGAGACCTATGGTTGTCAGATGAATGTCAATGATACTGAAATAGCACAGAGTATTTTGCTGCAAAATGGTTTCAAGAAAGCTTCAAATATAACTGAGGTGAAGTGATAATAATTATGTGATTACTCTAAAATTATATATAATTACAATATCATATATCAAAAATTCTATCTCACCATTGTTTATTCAAATTGTATTTAACACTAGATGTGATTGTTAAATGGCAATAGAAATTTTGATGAGGAATGCGCACAATTGTGTGTTTTATCGATAAAAGAGCTTTAGTTTATTTTGAGAAATTTTTTTTTTTTGGTTAATCCAAAGTAAAAAAATTATATATTTAAATGTGAATAGTTCATTCAGTTGTTAAATTCATTTGTCATACCTGGTTAGGGTTGGAATTCCCATAAGGCCAACCTGGGCCATGGCCTAGGGCAGGGGGTGGAGGGTGTATATACAGAAGAATTAAGAATCAAAATATTTTCAAATTTGTCAGTATTATTTTGAAATTAACAAGCATATACACTAAATAAATTGATGGTTACATTTGCGCTGACTTATCTCTATAGCGTGTGCTGTTTTGCACAGTCACAGGCAAAAATCAGTTGCTATTTCTCTCTCATACAGTCAGTGTTAACCACATCTTAAAGCAATATTTCAGATTCGGTGTTACAATAGTGACACATAATGAAAACGATTTTGATAAAGTTCTATGTCAGAAGAGAATCGATGTAAATCTTTTGCATTTTATGTCAGTTTTATTTGCTGTTTTTTTGTATCAAATAGGCTATCTGAATAATTTTAACTAACAAAAGAATTGATTCATTGATTAAATACTTTTATAGCGCTTGTATCCATGCTACTTTAGCATGCTCATAGTGCTCTAATGTCCTAAAATCTATTTAAAGAAAAAGTCTCTAAATGTTTCTTAAAGGATTTTCTAATCATTTTCAATTTCCCTAAAAGATTGAGGCAAACTGTTCCATAATTTTGGTACTATAGCTTCAAAAGAGTGCACACCATATGACTTCTTTCTGTATCCTTCCACTTTGGGAACTCTCAATAAGAACTGTATTGAAGAGCACAGGTTCTTTGAGAATACGTGTTTAGAAGTAATCGTTGTGCTTCTTATGGGTTATATAAGCTATTTTTGTTTTGTAAATTGTTTTTAACTCGGTAACTGTCATAACAGCTTATCATCAGCCGTTATGGCTGCTGTGGTGTTAACAGCCCATATAATGGACCTCTAAGGAATATAATATTATAAATACAAATCAAAAGTTTTACTCTTGTAAATTAGATTTACTACCCATTTTATTGATAAAATTAAGTAAAATGTTCATTTTTTTGAGGGGCTGAGGGTCGTCTAGCAGGGAGGGGGTGGGCAGAAGTATGTCATTTGGCACAGAAATATGTAAATCTGGCCCTGCACCCAGTAATTTTTGTGTGACTGAATCTGAGCTTTTAGAAAAAGGCATAAATACATTATATGACTATAATTGTAAGTATTTGAAATATAATTAAGAGCACCTAAATAAATACATACAAGAAAAAGCATTATACAATTTGAAATCTAGAACCAAAAAATGTGTATTAGAACATTTGCTAAATAAAAAAATTATATCTAATTTATAAATTAAATAAATGAAACACTTATTAAAGTAATAAGATAAACTGACTGATATAACATAACAAATTATACATCATAGGCTGATGTGGTGCTGTTAGTTACTTGTGCAATACGTGAAGGTGCAGAAGAGAAAATTTGGACTAGATTGCAAAACCTCAAAGGAATAAAAGTGAAGAGAGGCAGGAAGCACCCACTGAAGTTAGGGATCTTAGGTAAGAGGAAAAGTCTGTATACAATTTTTTAGCTTATTAAATAATTACTTTGCAGCACTTAATGAATACAAATTGACATACCTTCTGCCAACATTTTTTACGGAATGCTTGATAATATTGTCTCAATGGTTAATATAGAAGGTTGAAGAAAGTCTGTGATGATATTCTTGGTAATGAATATCTGAAAATAAGTAGCTTAGTAGTCAGAATTTTTTGTGTGAAAAAGATTCAATCAATTTTTATTCCAACTGTTTCACCTGCTTTTATTATATATTGCACTCCACACCTTTGAAATTTAAGTTTCATTATAAAATATCATCTAGTGGCACTGATTAATTATAAATAGATAGTAATTTGTGACATATTGACCATTTTACATTTAATTGGTGTTAACGTTTTTTTGTCTGATATTAGACATTTTTTAAAGTGTTATTTTTTAGTGAAAATTACAATTTTGACAAAATTAATAAGCATTCAAAATGCTAAATGGATCTTAAAAAAGGAAAATAACTTCTGATACCAGTTGCGCCATGTTTTCTAAGAACACTCCATAAAATGTCATCTCAACTTTTGGCCCATTTTTTACCACCATTTCAGGTTGTATGGCTGAGCGTCTAAAGCACAAAATTTTAGAAAAAGAAAAAATGGTAGACATAGTTTGTGGCCCCGATGCCTACAGAGACTTACCTCGATTGCTGACTGAGGTTTACACTTCAGATGCAGCTGCAGGTATATTTCTTATAACTATTTTTAGCATGAAACCAGGAAACAGGTTATTCATTCAGTTTGATTAGGAAACTCAGATTACCTATAATTTCTGATTTCCTTATAAACTGTTAAGACCTTTCATCTTTAAGGATATGGAATAAATAAACATCTTTTTACTAAAAAATCTCAAAACTTAAAAACTTATTTTCTCAAAGCAAATTGGCTGTCTCTTTATGGGTCCCATAAAATTTTAAACTAATAAATTAATAACAAATTTGAAATTGTTACAAACTTAGCCAAACTTTCTCATGAGTTTTGCTCTTTACTTTTAAAATGTGTATTGAGTACCTTATTTCAATTTATTTATATTTTTTCTCCAAGTGAATGTTCAACTATCTTTGGAAGAGACGTACGCAGATGTTGTGCCAGTGCGTCTTAACTCAGACAGTCCTTCAGCTTTTGTGTAAGTGATGGGCATGAAAAATATTTGATTTTAGTTTCTAAAATGATAAACTATTGCTAAAATCTAAAGGAATCCTATCTTTGTGCTTAAATTTTGCTTGATATAATTTAAAAAATTTACCTGCATTATTAGCAGTTTCATTTTTTGTACTAAATCAGATCAATAATGCGAGGCTGTGACAACATGTGCACTTACTGCATCGTACCTTTCACTCGTGGACGTGAAAGGAGTCGACCGATTTCTTCAATTGTAGAAGAGATTAACATCTTATCTGAACAGGTCATAAAGTGCTTAAATATATTGTTTTCCCATGACATATTTTTATAGATTTTCAAAAAATAATTAAAACAAAGATCAGTTTAAGTTCAAAGACTTAAATTGTTTCATTTCTTTTTTATAAACTGATGAAAAGATTGAAAAAAAAACAAATTAGGTCATGTCTTCATCTCATATATTTTTGTTTTGTGCAGGGGGTCAAAAATGTAACTCTTTTAGGACAAAATGTGAACAGTTACAGAGATTTGTCAATGGAAGCTGGTGATCAAAACAGTGAGTCTACTCAACTTAGTACAGGTAAGAACCTACATTATATTTGATTCGTAGCTATCTTTTGGCTAGGTAATACTTGTCAGTGCCTGGTCATGGACCGCATCAAATAACAACAAAACTATGTATAACATGTTGATTCGTTTTATAATGACCTTACTCTTTAGCAATTATTTTTTTTTTGCAATAAAAGCTTTGTTTACTGTAAAAACGTATTAATAATTGATTATATAAATATATTCAAAAATTATCTTCAGTTACACACAATTTTAATCCTCAAATCACCAAATTTCAATATAATGTAATTGTTTTCATTGCTTGTTCATTAGTCTCGTAAACTTAATAGTCTGCTTAGTTAAATTTTACACAGACATAAAGCTGCAAGCAATAAACATGAATGCAATTAAATGAAGAAAGTCGATGAAAACAAGACATAACTTTAAAAGCTGAAAGTATTCTTTATTATGTTGGAACAAGGGGCATTAAAAATATTCTTTCTTATCATATCCATACTCAGTCATTGAAATTTGAGTCACTGAGTTTTTTAGATGATGTGCTAGATATGGACTGTAAAATTGTATTTCAGGCATTTATCAACTTGATTTGTATTGACTTCCAGGATTTAGCACTGTTTATAAACCCAAGACTGGAGGGCTCAGATTTGCAGCATTGCTGAAAGCTGTAGCAGAAGTCAACCCAGAAATGAGGATCAGATTCACTTCACCCCATCCAAAAGATTTTCCTGATGAGGTAATCATAAACAGAGAAATAAACTTACAACAGGAACCGTCATTACAACAGGAACATTAATTTACAACAGGAACCGTCAATACAACAGGAACATTAATTTACAACAGGAACCGTCAATACAACAGGAACATTAATTTACAACAGGAACCGTCAATACAACAGGAACCTTCATTTCAACAGGAACCTTCATTACAACAGGAACTGTCATTACAACAGGAACCTTCATTTCAACAGGAACCATAATTACAACAGGAAGCGTCATTACAAGAGGAACCTTCATTTCAACAGGAACCTTCATTACAACAGTAACTGTCATTACAACAGGAACCGTCAATACAACAGGAACCGTCATTACAACAGAAACATTCATTACAACAGGAACTGTCATTACAACAGGAACTGTCATTACAACAGGAACTGTCATTACAACAGGAACCTTCATTTCAACAGGAACCATAATTACAACAGGAAGCGTCATTACAAGAGGAACCTTCATTTCAACAGGAACCTTCATTACAACAGGAACTGTCATTACAACAGGAACCGTCAATACAACAGGAACCGTCATTACAACAGAAACATTCATTACAACAGGAACCGTCATTAAAACAGGAACCTTCATTACAACAGGAACCCTCATTACAATAGGAACATTCATTAAGCTGTCAAAGATTTATTTTGAACTATAATTTAAGAAAAACACATTTTTATTATCAGGAGTCTGTTAGTAGTTGCATAGAAGGAGTTTAAAATTATCAAAAAGTCATTGACATAGTTTTAGCCATCAAAGTTATTTTTAAGGCTTAGTTTGAGTAATTGAGATACAATTCTACTATACTATATAGAATTAAATTTAACTTCAGTCATTTTATAATCATGTGTCAGGTGCTGCAGACTATGCTGAACTACCCCAACATCTGCAAACAAATTCATCTTCCTGCTCAAAGTGGCAACTCCGATGTTCTGGCTTCCATGGGGAGGGGATACACCAGAGAGGCATATCTGCTGTTGGTCCAACACATCAGAAGTATTTTGCCAGGTAAATCTCTGGCTTCTCCTGTCAACTAACTTGCCAAACTTTTTTTTTTCTAATGTGTTAGAAGCGTTATCAAGTAATAATTGAAATGTGTGTTTTTATCTAATGCTGTGATTATTCTCTTTGTGCTGTTCCAAGGTGTCAGCTTGTCCAGTGACTTCATTGCTGGCTTCTGTGGTGAGACAGAGGAGGCTCACCAGGACACATTGTCACTTATCGACATTGTCAAATATAATTATGCTTTCTGTTTTCCATACAGCATGAGACAGGTGAACAGTCTTGTCCCAGTTAGGCCTGGTGTCAGAATGTCCCAGTTACTCCTGGTGTCAGAATGTCCCAGTTAGGTCTGGTATCAGAATGTACCAGTTAGGCCTGGTGTCAGAATGCTATATTTGCTTTGGTTAGGTTCATAGTGAATCTATGTAACCCACAGACAGGATAGCAATTTTACTCAAGTTTTCATTCTCAAGCATAGCTGCCTTGCCTATTGCAAATTTTAACCCAAATAAAATGTTGTAGTTGTATGTCCATCATGCAAAATTTTTCACTTAAAAACAGACATAATGCTTTAAAATTACTTAAAGCATTAGGAGAAATTATTTTTAACAAAATTAGTTTTTTGAGATAACATAAAAAAATTGAGTAATTTACAATTTTTAAGAATGTCTGAAATTTCTTGCCACCTGAATAAAAATATTGACCAATTTAAAAACTAAAACAGAAATTTCCATGACCATTTTAGAAAACAAAAGCCTATCATCGTTTACAAGATAATGTTCCAAAAGATGTGAAAAGTAGAAGACACCTTGAACTGTTTGACAGATACCGTGTGCATGCTGACATCCGCCACAAGAGTCTGATTGGTGAAAAACAGTTGGTCTTAGTGGAAGGGGTAAGTGTCTCATTGGTAAAAAACAGTTGGTCTTATTTGAGGGGGTAAGTGTCTGAATGGTCAGAAACAGTTGGTCTTATTTGAGGGGGTAAGTGTCGGATTGGTAAAAAACAATTGGTTTTATTTGAGGGGGTAAGTGTAAGATTGGTCAGAAACAGTTGGTCTTTTTTGAGGGGGTAAGTTTCTGATTGGTCAGAAACAGTTGGTCTTATTTGAAGGGGTAAATGTCAGATTGGTCAGAAACAGTTGGTTTTATTTGAGGGGGTAAGTTTCTGATTGGTCAGAAACAGTTGGTTTCATTTGATGGGGTAATTTTCTGATTGGTCAGAAACAGTTGGTTTTATTTGAGGGGGTAAGTGTCGGATTTAATTTGCTATTGATTATTTAACTAACAGGAGGAACAGAGCCTCCAGAATAAAAAATAGATAGAAACTCGAAGTAGAGAGCTAGCAATTTTAGTTTTAATTATATTTTTTTCAATTTTGCATTTTTATGTTTCTTCCTCCAGGAAAGCAGGAAATCATCCCTAGATTTATCAGGACTTAATGATGCCAACACAAGAGTTGTGTTTCCTAGCATCCCTCTCGGCTCAGAAAACCTGCACCCCCAGCCAGGAGATTATGTAGTAGTAGAGGTAAAATTTCTTTGGTTAATAATTATTAAGATTTGTTGTAGAGAATCTTTTCATTTTTTTTTCTCTTTTCTTTGTTTCTTAATTATAATTTAACTTTTATTATTTTAATGTTTCCAGTTGTGTGTGAGTGGATTAGAGATTGTGTGCAAGGGTTTAAGGATGACAATGAGTTTATTTGTTTTCATTTTATATAAACTAAATAGCTTCACATGAACCTAGCAGATATAAAAGATATTTCAAAAAGGGAGATTCCATCAACTAAGGTTTCATCTTGGTGTAAATTTTAAAATATTTTCTTTTCTACAGATCACATCCGGGTCGTCATTAACCTTACAAGGGAAGGCACTCTACAAAACAACACTTACTGAGTTTTCTAAGAGTTTGCTGCATGAACCTCGTGTTGAATATGTTCAAAGAAATTTGTAGCTCTAAATAAATAAATCAAAGATTGAGAAACTCCGTGATGTTGGACTGTTCAACTTTGTGGTGATCCCAATGCCTATAATATTTAAATGTTGTGTTTGGTAAATAACCACCAAACATATTCTTTATTCACTCCCTGTTCAAAAATATTTTGTGGTCTACATTCTTACACTAATGTTATATCAGGGTCGGTAGAACAATTCAACATGACTGAAAGCAAATGTTCATTGATAAATTCAAACTACAAACATAATGTTTTGCATTCCACAGTAGACCTAAACCATTTCTGTCAACATATATGTTGACTTGTTCTATCAGAAAGTTTGATCTTATCAAAGCAGTAATGAACATTTTGTGTTTAAGATGAGTACAGATTCTGAAAATGAAGAAACATTTGCATCTTGTTTTCCTAAAACCTGTTTTTTGGATAAGTGGAACAAACATGATCCTGCAGAAATGATTGGTTGTTGATAACTTCCACTATTAATGTGTGATGTCACAGCTCTGGAACAAACCTTTTAACGCCCTGGTTCTGAATTCTATTCTTGTGGTAAGTTAACATAAAGCTAAGCCTGCCAAAAATCTAAGTGAGATTTGTATTTAACAGGTCGCTAGCACTCGTGTATAATAATTATTTTGTGATCTGTCAGGAAGTATTATAACATTCTCAAACATAATATCTCAAATCATGTGAATAAGTTACATGTTCTTTATAAATGATCTGTTCTGTTAATATAAAAATGTTAATTTATACTTTGAAATCTACAAATATATGAGTGTTCTTTTATGCCCATTAAGGTATTGATTTACTTGACAGATTAAATGGAAAAAATTAAGGAAACATTTTTTTATTAGCTGAAGGCAAACTATGAGGGTAGTGTTTGTTTTGTAGATAACATTGCCTAAAGTAATTCTGGCATCTTGCAAATTAAAATAGATTGTGCAAATAGTGAGTACCGGTACCGTAAATAATGAAATAAATCATTACATAAAAACAACATACCAAACACCCCTTGTGCATACCGTTTGACCTTTGCCCATACCGTTTGACCTTTGGCATACTGTTTGACCTTGGCATAATGTTTGACCTTTGGCATAATGTTTGACCTTTGGCATACTGTTTGACCTTTGGCATACTGTTTGACCTTTGCCCATACGGTTTGACCTTTGGCATACTGTTTGACCTTTGGCATAATGTTTGACCTTGGGCATACTGTTTGACCTTTGGCATACTGTTTGACCTTTGGTATAATGTTTGACCTTTGGCATACTGTTTGACCTTTATAAATGTTTAAAAACTAAAAAAAATAGATTTTGTTTGATAACACAGAGAGCATATCTACAGGGTCTTTTATCTTCACACAAAAAGTACATTGAATAATATAATTTAAAAAACCAACCAGGAATCTATTATATTGACGATAAGTATGGAAAGTTATGGAAAGTCATTAGATGTCTGCTTCATTGGCCACAGGCCAGGTCTCTTACTTCCCTGGAGTGACAGAAGTACTGGACATTTAATAGCTGAGCAATTTATGACTGAAATGGGTTTGTATGAGTTCAAGTCCCAGTCCAACTGTCTTCCTTGCAATCACCGTTAACAATACTAAACAGAGATGACCAGTCAAGCTTTCAATGTAGGATAAATAAAAATTCTAAATTTAGTCTTATAATGTATTGTATTTTAAGATTATTCTAATCATTTGATTTGTACCCACCAACAACAACAACATGTAACAGTATGTAGATGCCACTGATGTTTTTTGTACATGTACGAGATATCAATTAAAAGAACACAATATTTCAAAGATGTTTAAACAAAGTTTATTTATTGAAACAATCATTACACATAAACCAAACTATTCCGTTCACAGAAATTGATGAGTGAAAACAAGCCAAGTTAAGGCACATTTCAATAATTGGAGAAACAACATTCAAACAGGAAATATTAATTAATCTCTTCATTCTTAAGGGACAATATTCATTAATTTTTTAAAAATTTTTAGCACATTGACATGATTTGTTGTTATTATGGGAGCAGTACTAAATTATCCATGAAGTATTATGAGATGATCCATATCTTCACATTTTGAAGAACAGTTAACCTCGTTCCCATCGAGGTACTTGAACATTCTCATTCCCATTCTCTATGCTTTTCCTTAAAAGCATTTTTTGTCATTAAAAAAAAATTAAAATTAAAAAAAAGCTTTACCAAATGTATTTTTCTAGGCTAACGAAGTAAGCAAGAGTTGTATGCTCAACGTTATTTTTCTAGGCTAACGAAGTAAGCAAGAGTTGTATGCTCAACGTTATTTTTCTAGGCTAACGAAGTAAGCAAGAGTTGTATGCTCAACGTTATTTTTCTAGGCTAACGAAGTAAGCAAGAGTTGTATGCTCAACGTTATTTTTCTAGGCTAACGAAGTAAGCAAGAGTTGTATGCTCAACNAAACATAGGCGACATCAATGCATGGACTTCCAAGCTATTCAAGTTACTTGACAAAACATGAACTCAAGTAACTCACATTTAAGAATCCCAATTTTTGCTGCATGCCTTCCCCCAATGATACGTCACTGCACACTTTTTATTTCACGCCCATGAGCTATATTGATATTCTGATGTCCAAAACCACTTTAAAGCCGAATATTTATTACACCATAAATAAATTGGGAACATTTCATTTTCCCTAAAGAAAAGAGAGTATTACGCACCAAACGCAGTTGCGTTATTTAAAAAAAAATCATTTAGCGTAGTTATCGCGAGTTATATTTTGCGCTATATCCGAAAATGGAAGCAGTCACACCACAAGCAAACTATTTATAAGAGATATGAAATTGCTCGAAAATGCCACTCTTCAAAAAGTTCTACCTTGGGAGGACTGCTCCCTCCCATCATCTCTTCCTAAGCCAGTGGCTATCCTCTAAGCTAAGTTATACATTGACTATAGTATTTAGCTCATCTCATCTAATTTATAATTTATCCTTTGACCTGCGTCTATTTGAGTTAATAAATTGATGTTCTAACCATTCAGTAATTAAAAAAACCAAAAAAAACAACAATTAAAATTAGTTTTATACGGATTGTTTTGACGAGCTCCGAATTCATTCATGGATAAAAACTTACTTTCTGTACTGGATCTCATGTCACGGTACATCAGTCATGGATAACAACTTACTTTCTGTACTGGATCTCATGTCACGGTACATCAGTCATGGATAACAACTTACTTTCTGTACTGTATCTCATGTCACGGTACATCAGTCATGGATAACAACTTACTTTCTGTACTGGATCTCATGTCACGGTACATCAGTCATGGATAACAACTTACTTTCTGTACTGGATCTCATGTCACGGTACATTATTCATGGACAACAACTTACTTTCTGTACTGGATCTCATGTCACGGTACATCAGTCATGGATAACAACTTACTTTCTGTACTGGATCTCATGTCACGGTACATCAGTCATGGATAACAACTTACTTTCTGTACTGGATCTCATGTCACGGTACATCAGTCATGGATAACAACTTACTTTCTGTACTGGATCTCATGTCACGGTACATCAGTCGTTTCCTCTCCATGGTGAACGGGGCGCTGTTCTGTCTCTCCAGTGTTGAGCTGTGGAAGTGTGTCTGCGACTGTAAAGGTTTAGGGTGCAGGTAGCTGCTGGAGAAAGACAGAGACTTGCTGACTCTCAGGACACGTGACTTTTGAATCTTCTGTATGGTTTGGCTGATGTTGATCAGTTGCTTCAACAACAGGAGGTCCATCTGACGCATGGACATCTGAAATGGTAATATAAGCTATTTGTGATAATATCAATAATTTTAGAAATGTATACAGTAGTGCAGCGTTTCCCAAACTTTTAAGTTTCAGGGAGCGGTAGAAAAGTTTCGAAACTGCACCAGGGACCAGTGCCAGATTTATTCATTACATTTTCTTTCTATCTAAACATTAGTATTCACGCTCTCTGGACCGGTAACGTAAGGCTTGCGGACCGGAGCCGGTCCACGGACCCCCGTTTGGGGAACACTGCATTAGTGGACCTACCAGTAGACAGGTTCTTGTGTAAATTAGTAGAGCTACCAATGGACAGATTCCTGTGCCAAAAGAGCAAAAAACCAGATTAAAGTACATGTACACTAAAGTATGTGTATATACTCTTGACAAAAAAAAACTCATAAAGCTTTTACCGATGTCCAAGCAATTTACGAGAAGGTGATTTTGTCATGTGTATCCTAACGGAGATAGGACCTATTGGAATCATCCTCGACACCCTAACGGAGACAGGACCCACTGGAATCTTACTTGACACCACGCCGAAGACAGGACCCACTGGAATCTCACTTGACACCACGCCGAAGACAGGACCCACTGGCCACACATCTGCTGTTATCAGATAAGTATAAATCCTCAACGTGAACGTTGAAATGAGATGGGTGATTCTATCGCACTCCTATTTAAAGAGGGGTGGGTCAGACTTTAGAAAATCTGGAAATTTATTTGATAGCTCTGACATTACGATCTGCTCCAGGTTAAGTTATAAATGTCACAAGGGCTGGAATCCTCGGGTTGCACAAAGGTTTCTGATCGTGCGATTCCATCAACTGTGTGGTGAAGGACGTTGGCTTTTGTTATGTGATTGACACGTTTGAGGCTCGAAGACCAGGACATAGCGATTTAACTGTAATGTTTATATAAGTAGTAGCAACTGTGTTGCAGTGCGTCACCGCTGTTTACCCAAAGTCTGTCGTTTCCTTCTTATGACTTATGTGATTTTAGGAATTCAATCACATTACTGTAGGTCATTAGGTACTGGAGGGCTCAGAAAAAAATCCATGTTGGAATTCATGACACCATGAGTATATTGCGCCCGGGGGGGGCACCAACCCTAGTGACGCCACCGGTCACGCCAGTGATTGAAATCTTGACTTTATGAATTGTACGATGCACCAGGAAAAGTCAGACATCAATTAAGTCATCTGAAATCTTCCCTGACCTTGTCTGAACAGGAGAAAATAATAACATGTTATGGGAAGGGAAGAACAGGAATACAAGGAAACTTTGAAAACATCTAGTCACTTTTACAACATGGGTGACCAGGCATATGCCCTTAGTGAGATATTACAGCATGGGTAACCAGGCATATGCCCTTAAGGAGCCGTTACAACATGGGTAACCAGGCATATGCTCTTAGTGAGCCATTACAGCATGTGCAACCAGGCATATGCCTTAAGTGAGCAATTACAGCATGGGTAAGCAGGCATATGCCCTTAGTGAGACATTACAACATGGGCAACCAGGCATATGCCCTTAGTGAGACATTACAGCATGGGTAACCAGGCTTATGCCCTTAAGGAGTCGTTACAACATGGGTAACTAGGCATATGCCCTTAAGGAGTCGTTACAACATGGGTAACCAGGCTTATGCCCTTAAGGAGTCGTTACAACATGGGTAACCAGGCTTATGCCCTTAAGGAGTCGTTACAACATGGGTAACCAGGCATATGCCCTTAAGGAGTCGTTACAACATGGGTAACCAGGCTTATGCCCTTAAGGAGTCGTTACAACATGGGTAACTAGGCATATGCCCTTAGTGTGCCATTACAACATGGGTAACCAGGCATATACCCTTAGTGAGCCATTATTTTTTTGTTTGTTCGTCCGTCGAGGATCGACGAGGACCATCGAGTCGTCTGGTGACTGATGACTTGCGCGGATGACTTTGTTTAAAGTGAAGAAGAGTTGCGCGGCGTCTACCTCACTCTCTCGTCCGAGCCCACCATATCCAGTGGCAAGACTCTACGTCAAGACGACCAGGGATTGGTTCGGTTGCAGGAATTGTCATTGTTTGCGCCTTACGGGACTCTAACTCCGGGTTTGAATTCAGAGTTTCCTTCTCTTAGATGAGTTGCCGACCAAGGTTAACGAGTCTCATCCACCCGTTACAGCCATTACAGCATAGGTAATCAGGCATATGCCCTTAGTGAGCCATTACAGCATAGGTAATCAGGCATATGCCCTTAGTGAGCCATTACAGCATAGGTAATCAGGCATATGCCCTTAGTGAGCCATTACAGCATAGGTAATCAGGCATATGCCCTTAGTGAGCCATTACAGCATAGGTAATCAGGCATATGCCCTTAGTGAGCCATTACAGCATAGGTAATCAGGCATATGCCCTTAGTGAGCCATTACAGCATAGGTAATCAGGCATATGCCCTTAGTGAGCCATTACAGCATAGGTAATCAGGCATATGCCCTTAGTGAGCCATTACAGCATAGGTAATCAGGCATATGCCCTTAGTGAGCCATTACAGCATAGGTAATCAGGCATATGCCCTTAGTGAGCCATTACAGCATAGGTAATCAGGCATATGCCCTTAGTGAGCCATTACAGCATAGGTAATCAGGCATATGCCCTTAGTGAGCCATTACAGCATAGGTAATCAGGCATATGCCCTTAGTGAGCCATTACAGCATAGGTAATCAGGCATATGCCCTTAGTGAGCCATTACAGCATAGGTAATCAGGCATATGCCCTTAGTGAGCCATTACAGCATAGGTAATCAGGCATATGCCTTTAGTGAGCCATTACAGCATAGGTAATCAGGCATATGTCCTTAGTGAGCCATTGCAGCATAGGTAATCAGGCATATGCCTTAAGTGAGCCATTACAGCATAGGTAATCAGGGATATATCCTTAGAGAGCCATTGCAGCATAGGTAATCAGGGATATGTCCTTAGAGAGTCATTGCAGCATAGGTAATCAGGCATATGTCCTTAGAGAGCCATTGCAGCATGGTTCCAGTTAGATTCCCGAAGAGAGCCTTAAGAAAGAAATCGACGTTACAAAGACTCGTACTCTTTATCGAAATAAAATGTATTACTCATTTTTGAAACATGACTATCTGAAATAATGTAGTACACAAGACATATCACCAGTCATTAGCATGTCGGTAAAGAAAAAAGTGTGTGTGTGTGTCGGTGGGTGGGTGGGGGGGGGGCTCACATAGACGTGTTATTGATGTCAAGTTTGATTTGAAAAAAAGGAGAGGAAATCATACCCAGTTTCGCACCTAATTAATCCTTGCGATATGCCTTTGGTTTTAGTTCTCAACCAGTGTGATTTCTGCGTGTTAGTCTGTGTCATTTCTGTGTGTTAGTGTCATTTCTGTGTGTTAGTTAGTGTCATTTCTGTGTGTTAGTTAGTGTCATTTCTGTGTGTTAGTTAGTGTCATTTCTGTGTGTTAGTCAGTGTCATTTCTGTGTGTTAGTTAGTGTCACCTCTGTGTGTTAGTTAATGTCATTTCTGTTTGTTAGTTAGTGTCATTTCTGTGTGTTAGTAGTGTCATTTCTGTGTGTTAGCCTGTGTCATTTCTGTCTGTTAGTTAGCGTCATTTCTGTGTGTTAGGCTGTGTCATTTCTGTGTGTTAGTTAGTGTCATTTTTGTGTGTTAGTTAGTGTCATTTTTGTGTGTTAGTCAGTATTTGAGGTTCATTGCCGATTAAATGACTTCTATCATTAAAACCAAGCCAACGATTTAGATGTGAATAAATTATTTTCACATTATTTCTACCATATTCCAAGAAACAGGCACACACAAAGTGAATAGCGATCTTCAGATTGTTATCTTCCGTTATCTTATTGATCAATTTCAATTTTTTCCCATTTGATACATTAAAAACAAGCTAATTATCAACAACCAATGGATTTAGTCCTTAAAAAATATTTTCTGTTCCCAGATGGGTGAAGATAGTGTCCCTTGATTTAAATTTAACCCTATCGAATGATCTCCCAATCTATTGATGCAAATCTTGACATATTACACAGTCAAACGCCTTCAGCAATTTTTGTAATAGAGTTTGAGATTGCAAGCGAAGTCAGAGTTCGATTTAGATACAGCGAGATTGAGGGCATAACTTTAATCACTTAAATCTTAATGCTGCTACACCCAATATTACGTACGTTCTTTAGTCTTAATGTTGCTACGCCCATCTTTTATATTTGTCAAATCTTAGAAGATAATCTAACCCCGTGTACGTTCGTCTGCTAGGAAAATAATTTTTTTTTTTTTTTTTTTTTTTTTTTGTGTAAATATATTTATAGAGTGATCGCTCTACTTTATCTGTGTGAAGTCAAGTCTTTGAGTTTAAACATGTGTGTTATGGGTTGTTTGTTTTATTGCAATTTAAGAGTGTTCGTTGTTTGTTTTATTACAATTTAAGAGTGTTCGTTGTTTGTTTTATTAAAATTTAAGAGTGTTCGTTGTTTGTTTTATTACAATTTAAGAGTGTTCGTTGTTTGTTTTATTACAATTTAAGAGTGTTC
>CAXITT010001105.1:91967-114215 GCA_964033795.1 Lymnaea stagnalis | reverse complement strand
CCCCCCCCCCCCCCCCCCCCCCTGCATCACACGTGGTGTCAATTGAAATTGAATTTCTTATCGGCAAGTTGACAGTCTCCTCAAAAACACTCAAAACAAACATCGCACATTTCACTTCATCGGGGACACGTCGTGTCAAAGGTCGTGTCAAAGGTCGTGTCAAAGGTCGTGTCAAAGGGATAAGGGATAACTGGAGTTTCCGGGATAAATCATGTCCGTCTTACACACCCGAATGTTGGAAGCATGTCCCACAATTCTCTGGTCAGAAATAGCTCATTTCGGCTTTTTATTATACTTTGTTAAATTATTTTGGTGTAAAAACTATAAAAACATGACATATTAGAACATCATCACCATCATCAGTGGCGCCACAGCCCATGTAGGGCGCCTGATTTCCTCAACCATATCCTTTCACTCACACCGATACAGGGCTATTTCTCTTTATGTGAAAATCACTTTAAAAATGGCACATATTAGAATACGGTTCTTAGGGCCGTTCCATGGCTTTTCGGATCCATGCGCAATTCACATTAAAGAAGACACATGACACGGCATATGGGTCTTAAGAAACACGGTAAAAAGATAATAAATCAATAAATGGGGTGTTTGTATAAGCCCAATAAATGAATAGTGAGTGTATAAACCCAATTAACAAATGATGTGTGGATACCAACCAAATGAATCAATGGTGTGTGGAAATAAATGGTGTGTGGATATAAATGGTGTGTGGAAATAAATGGTGTGTGGATATAAATGGTGTGTGGATATAAATGGTGTGTTGATATAAATGGTGTGTTTATATGAAACAAGANTCCATGGCTTTTCGGATCCATGCGCAATTCACATTAAAGAAGACACATGACACGGCATATGGGTCTTAAGAAACACGGTAAAAAGATAATAAATCAATAAATGGGGTGTTTGTATAAGCCCAATAAATGAATAGTGAGTGTATAAACCCAATTAACAAATGATGTGTGGATACCAACCAAATGAATCAATGGTGTGTGGAAATAAATGGTGTGTGGATATAAATGGTGTGTGGAAATAAATGGTGTGTGGATATAAATGGTGTGTGGATATAAATGGTGTGTTGATATAAATGGTGTGTTTATATGAAACAAGATAATAAATAAATCAATGGTGTGGGATACAAACAAATCTAGTGAGTGAATAGTGAATAATACATTAGAATCATAGGCGTAGCTTGGGTAAGTGGCACCCGGGGCGGGCATACTTATTTGTACCCCCCCCCCCTCCGCTAAAAAATTCTGCAGGTGGCCGAAAATGTTACCCATTCATGTAAAGCAAACAAGTACCAGACCCCCTCCCCCTTCCACCCCCTGGATGGTTGTGCTGTGAAAATGCGTGTCATTCCGTACAAGAGGGTGTGAGTTCCATTCCTAGCTCACGCCAGACAATTCAAATCAACTATTTCCCATTCCTCACACAAATCTCCCTCACTTCTTAGAATTTATGTCTTGTTAAAATTTTGTATATTTTTCTGACCGATATTTAATTTTGTTACCTGGCGAGATTCAAAAGCTAAAAGGGGCGGATTTATCCCCCACTTCTCAAAGATTGAAAGCAGTTGCTTCCGGCCCTCCCCTTTTTTTCCCTCTATGTTGACGACCCTGATCATATGTAGAGATGAATATTACTGGAATTATTTCTAAGCTCATAGATACATGTTTGTACCTTTTAAATATATCACAGGTACATAATATGCCAATCAAATAAATACGCTCTAAGGCAGTGAAATTTGATTGTTTTCTGGTAGAAGGATTTTCTCAGAGTTTAAAACACAAGCGTTCACTTAGATCAGTGATTCTCAATCTTTCTAATGCCGCGACCCTTTAATACAGTTTCTCATGTTGTGGTGACCCCCAACCATGGGATTATTTTCGTTGCTTCTTCATAAATTTGTATGTGTTTTCCAATGGTCTTAGGCGACGCCTGTGTAAGGGTCGTTCGACCCCCACAGGGGTCGCGACCCACAGGCTGGGAACCGCTGACCTAGACACTTTGAAAGGGTATGGACTGCGGACAGTGGTGACGATAAGTTGATGACCAATTCAATTTTTTGCAGCATTGCGCACTCAGGCAAGTTATGCACACATGACCTCCACGGATCGGTTTTATAAAGTTCTGGATATTAAACGTAAAAAAAATTTTAAAAAATCATTTTAATTTTAGTATATTTCTGTCCCTTTAATTGTTAGGATTTTTGAGAATCATGTAAACAAACATTTGTATATAGGGGTCAACGAAAATCGGTCAAATTAGGTCAACGCCTTTTCAAAAGAAGAAGAAAAAAAAAAGGTAAAGCTTTTGGGTAGCAGAGCACACATAGAGCGCAGACCCTTGGCTTCTGGGCAAACATCAGGTTGTACACATGACAAGAGGTGCACCATCGAAAGATTGAATTGAAACGAATTTGTTCACGTCGAAAACGATAATGATTTTTTTATATTATGTGATAATTTATTTCATATTATGAGATAGTTTATTACATATAATGTTATAGTTTTTATATTAACAAAACTATATTAATTTATAACATAAATTTTCAATTGCTAAATTTCTATTTGTTAAACATCTTTCTAGATTATTTTATTTTTTAAAAGCTCAAATCATTTGGTGACCGCAGTTCGTTTGACATCACTCCTGGTTGTCACGTGAGAGCTGTTCACACAGGGGCAATAACTTGCTCATTAACTAACGCTTTTTGGCGGAGTTTTCAGGGTGTGTGATTAGGACATTGTCTCCCTTGAAGATAGAAGTAGATTTTTTGATAGCATAATTCAACCAATAGATTGTATGCTTGACACACAAATTAGGCACTTAGTTATAAATCTGTAAATTTCCTTTGTCGTGTTGCAGCAAACCAACTAATCTTGCCGAATGCATGTCCAGTTCTCCATTGATCAACGATTTAAACTTTTTATTAAGTCGCTTTTTTATGCAATGGTTAACCGCAACTGAAATGTGATACTGGAATGTTGTCCCCCGATATAAAAAAAGTTTGGGAACCACTGGTCTAGTGTCATAGCCAGCTCAGTTACATCAATATCGTAATTATTTGATAATGATAACTTTGGTCTAGTCTAAAATATTCGACGAGTCACGCGTTGGCTGACGTTAGTGCTTTCAAATAAAATATTATTTGACGAGGTCGAGTATCAGATTGACAAGGGCATAGAAACACGTTACCGCGATTCCACCTGTCACGTACATTACTTTATGGGATATGTGTTGATAGACGTGACCAAATCATCTACAATTTTTCTATCGTAACCACTACAAGATACAGCCCATATGTTACAATATACAGCCGATATGCTACAAGTTACAGCCCATATGTTACAAGATACAGCCCATATGTTACAAGATACAGCCCATATGCTACAAGATACAGACCATATGATACAAGATACAGCCCATATGTTACAATATACAGCCCATATGCTACAAGATACAGCCCATATGTTACAAGATACAGCCCATATGCTACAAGATACATCCCGTATGCTACAAGATACAGCCCATATGTTACAATATACAGGCCATATGCTACAAGATACAGCCCATATGTTACAAGATACAGCCCATATGCTACAAGATACAGCCCATATGTTACAATATACAGCCCATATGCTACAAGTTACAGCCCATATGTTACAAGATATAGCCCATATGCTACAAGATACAACCTATATGTTACAAGATACAGCCCATATGTTACAAGATACAGCCCATATGCTACAAGATACATGCCACATTCTACATGATAAAAACTAAAGACTAAACATCATTTAGGAATCAAAGGGATCTGATAACTTTTAGTAATAAAATAAAGAAAAACAGCACAAGACAGTGGCGTGAATGCATCTCAAGGGGGATCTCTACGGATGATAAGACTATACTCTATCAAGAATATTTACATTATCACATATTGGAACCATTTATTATGGTTTATGCAAAATTTTTCCGGGGAGAGGGGGGGGGAAGTAAACTTACCAATTCTGTTTTTAGTTTGTTGAGTGCATTGTTGATTCTATCCGTCGCATTGCAGTAATCCATTTTTGTGTTCTGAACATCCACAACATCAAATATCAACGCATGGCTTACGGATGCCGTCTTAGTGCCCTGACTGTTCTGACGTTTGATCAGAGATTCGTTGCCATCAGAATTGTTTATAGATTTGGGGGTTAGCAGTTTGGGGGTCCCATGCTCATTTCCGAATTTCGCGGCAATATCAACCATCCTTGCAGTATGCTTGACTTCTTTTTCGTGAGCTTGTCTAACATCTTCAGTCGTGCTGCTGGACTGCACCTTAATGTCAGGAAAATTCTGATTAGTTGTGCCAATTTTCTTACATCTCCCATCATCCGGATTAAATGAGGAAGAGTTTTTGGAATCGTTCACGGCGATTACTTTATGAACATGTCCAACTTCCGTGGGAATATGTTCTTTAAATTGAGTAAATCCGCTGGACGATTTCACCGTATTCGAGTCACAAATTACATTAGCTGTGGATACATTTTCTTGGAACTCGTTGCCAGAAGATGGAGACGGAGAGCTAAGCTCCTGTGATTTGCGAAAATCTTGTTCCAAACTATCAGTAATCTGAGCAATACTTTTCAACGAGGTTTTTCTGTATCTTGGAATTTCAGGATTGATTACCACTGTCGGCGATATCGAGCCGCGTATGGACAAGTTCGATTCCATTTTGGACTTTTTATCAATAGTTCTAGGTGCGTGGATTCGATTACTAGATGTATCGATAGTTTTGGCGACGTCTTTGTGCTCACTTTTTAAAGAATTGTCATCATCACTTTTAGAGCATTGTGTCCTTACAGCAAGGTCCAGCCCGAAGTCTTTGCTTGGAGTCGTCTCTGTTTGACTAAGCGGTGACTTCGCACTGAAGTTGTGCCCTAGTGAATGTCGAAGTTTAGACCAGGCTGTATTCGTACGAGGTTTAACTGCAGGTTTGTCATTTTGATTTTGTACATTCAGTTTTGATTTTTCTTCAGACTTAGCGATGGTATCGAAGATACTTGCCGTGCTCCAAACTGATCCAACCCTAACATTAGCACGTGTATCGCTGGCCTTATTGTCCCCTGACGTGTTATTAGGAAGCGTGTTCGATTTCTCACTTACACTATCCAGAGTTTTACCCAATCTGACATTAGTTATGGGGCTGGAGTTCCGAATGGTTGAAGATGTTGTTAAAAGTTGATCATTCGTACTTTGACTTTCGTACTTTGACTTGATATGCGATTATCTCTATCCGATGTTTTGCTTCCCGCACTGACTAGACCGGCTGACATTTTAATATCCTTGGGTACGACATGTGAGTTTTTCATGGCATTATTAACGCCATTCCGGCCAGATAATTCATCCAGCGAGAGTTGCGTTTCTTCGGAAGTTGCTTGTAGCATCTCCTTCTTGCAACGCGCGAGATCCTCGAACTTGTCACCGGAAGTTACGACACTCATTTTACAAGAGAGACTCTGAGATCTCGTGACGTTAACCTCGTGACCGGAAGTTCCCAGCTTTGTGACTCTGGGAGGCGCCCTAAAGCTGCTGGACTTTGGCTGCGAGCTGACGCCGGTATGGACAATGCTGTTGAACTGACTGATGAGCGCCGAAACCTTTTTGCTCGGTTTCTCGTCAATGGTGCCTTCCCCATCCACCTTCTCGGAGTTCTCCTCCCCAGCGTTTGTTGGGGTCGGCTCCCTGCCAAGGTTCGTCCGTATACCCTCCAGGCCGTTTTGCATATTAATCGCATCTAGTTCTGATTTTTGCTTCAGATTTGATTTCACATTGTTAGCCTCGGTGTCTGACCGAATACCATTTCCTAAACTGATATTGATTTTATCCAGATTTCCAGTAATAGCATAGTTTAGATTAGAATTATTACCGGCTGCTGGTTCACGCCTACTCATTTTAATAAGCTATTGATGTTTTTTGTCTTGTTTTTTCTTTACATTTGACGTCGTAAATATTCAGAATAGTGCAAAATGCTTCAAACAGAATTTAAACGTTTTTATAAATTAATGTCACGATAAGAGAAATTTTTGTTTTGTTTCAGTATTGGACGAAATGATAAGGCGAATCTTTGACAATTTATCCATCTGATAAAAAAAAAATCTCTTGTTGAAGTCAACCGAAATGATTTAATAATTTAAGGGGTTTGTAACAGACCAAGAATGATAACTTGGAATCGACTGAAATGATTTCATCGATCACACCTGTAATTCCTTAAAAGTTAAAAGTGAAAAAAAGCTGAGTTATGGATCGTGACGGCAGCACTAGAACACTACTAGCTGTGCACATAACACACATTGGGATGAAGCTATGCACATAACACACATAGAGATGAATGTCCTTCAGACACGGTGAGATTCTCGTTAAAAAAGACACTTGTTCGGTTTAGTGGTGTTAGCGCTACATTGTAGATTGTAGTGTAGACATCAAGGACTGCTTCAATGCTGGTTTATCGCTCAGTTTGTAGGTCAACTGGAATGAGATCTGGTCAAACGACGGTACAAAGCTATCCATGATTTCGTTGTCATCACGACCCCCTCACAGGGGGGAATGTTCTAGAAGGATTCGTTGAAATCCTCAGAACTTCTCCTTGGGTTTCGGAATGATCTGGAAATAAAATGGAGATAAATTAACCAGAGTCCAAAAAGCACTGGCGTAGGAAGGGCCAAGGGGTGCGAATGGGTCGCCCCGGGCGGCACTTGTTTCTTTATATAGAGGGGCGCCATTTTAAGCTAACTGATTAGCCACCCCAAAATACTTACTACTGATATTTAGTGCTTCTCTCATCTATTCTATGATATAGAAAATAGTTGGACCCTTTTACTGGCGAGCACTGTACGATTTCTTATTTGTCGGCACTATTTGATTTTGTGGTTTTCTGTGGGGGGGGGGGGGGGGGGGAGTAAACTTACCAATTCTGTTTTTAGTTTGTTGAGTGCATTGTTGATTCTATCCGTCGCATTGCAGTAATCCACTTTTGTGTTCTGAACATCCACAACATCAAATATCAAAGCATGGCTTACGGATGCCGTCTTAGTACCCTGACTGTTCTGACGTTTGATCAGAGATTCGTTGCCATCAGAATTGTTTATAGATTTGGGGGTTTGCAGTTTGGGGGTCCCATGCTCATTTCCGAATTTCGCGGCAATATCAACCATACTTGCAGTATGCTTGACTTCTTTTTCGTGAGCTTGTCTAACATCTTCAGTCGTGCTGCTTGACTGCACCTTAATGTCAGGAAAATTCTGATTAGTTGTGCCAATTTTCTTACATCTCCCATCATCCGGATTAAATGAGGAAGAGTTTTTGGAATCGTTCACGGCGACTACTTTATGAACATGTCCAACTTCCGTGGGAATATGTTCTTTAAATTGAGTAAATCCGCTGGACGATTTCACCGTATTCGAGTCAGAAATTACATTAGCTGTGGATACCTTTTCTTGGAACTCGTTGCCAGAAGATGGAGACGGAGAGCTAAGCTCCTGTGATTTGCGAAAATCTTGTTCCAAACTATCAGTAATCTGAGCAATACTTTTCAACGAGGTTTTTCTGTATCTTGGAATTTCAGGATTGATTACCACTGTCGGCGATATCGAGCCGCGTATGGACAAGTTCGATTCCATTTTGGACTTTTTATCAATAGTTCTAGGTGCGTGGATTCGATTACTAGATGTATCGATAGTTTTGGCGACGTCTTTGTGCTGACTTTTTAAAGAATTGTCATCATCACTTTTAGAGCATTGTGTCCTTACAGCAAGGTCCAGCCCGAAGTCTTTGCTTGGAGTCGTCTCTGTTTGACTAGGCGGTGACTTCGCACTGAAGTTGTGCCCTAGTGAATGTCGAAGTTTGGACCAGGCTGTATTCGTACGAGGTTTAACTGCAGGTTTGTCATTTTGATTTTGTACATTCAGTTTTGATTTTTCTTCAGACTTAGCGATGGTATCGAAGATACTTGCCGTGCTCCAAACTGATCCTACCCTAACATTAGCACGTGTATCGCTGGCCTTATTGTCACCTGACGTTTTATTAGGAAGCGTGTTCGATTTCTCACTTACACTATCCAGAGTTTTACCCAATCTGACATTAGTTATGGGGCTGGAGTTCCGAATGGTTGAAGATGTTGTTAAAAGTTGATCATTCGTACTTTGACTTGATATGCGATTATCTCTATCCGATGTTTTGCTTCCCGCACTGACTAGACCGGCTGACATTTTAATATCCTTGGGTACGACATGTGAGTTTTTCATGGCATTATTAACGCCATCCCGTCCAGATAATTCATCCCGCGAGAGTTGCGTTTCTTCGGAAGTTGCTTGTAGCATCTCCTTCTTGCAACGCGCGAGATCCTCGAACTTGTCACCGGAAGTTACGACACTCAATTTACAAGAGAGACTCTGAGATCTTGTGACGTTAACCTCGTGACCGGAAGTTCCCAGCTTTGTGACTCTGGGAGGCGCCCTAAAGCTGCTGGACTTTGGCTGCGAGCTGACGCCGGTATGGACAATGCTGTTAAACTGACTGATGAGCGCCGAAACCTTTTTGCTCGGTTTCTCGTCAATGGTGCCTTCCCCATCCACCTTCTCGGAGTTCTCCTCCCCAGCGTTTGTTGGGTTCGGCTCCCTGCCAAGGTTCGTCCGTATACCCTCCAGGCCGTTTTGCATATTAATCGCATCTAGTTCTGATTTTTGCTTCAGATTTGATTTCACATTGTTAGCCTCGGTGTCTGTCCGAATGCCATTTCCTAAACTGATATTGATTTTATCCAGATTTCCAGTAATAGCATAGTTTAGATTAGAATTATTACCGGCTGCTGGTTCACGCCTACTCATTTTAATAAGCTATTTAGTTTTTTTGTCTTGTTTTTTTTACATTTGACGTCGTAAATATTCAGTACAGTGCAAAATGCTTCAAACAGAATTGAAACGTTTTTATAAATTAATGTCACGATAAGAGAACATTTTTGTTTTTTTTCAGTATTGGACGAAATGATAAGGCCAATTTTTGACAATTTATCCATCTGATTAAAAAAAAAAATCTCTTGTTGAAGTCAACCGAAATGATTACATAATTTAAGGGTTTTGTAACAGACCAAGAATGATAACTTGGAATCGACTGAAATGATTTCATCGATCACAACTGTAATTCCTTAAAAGTTAAAAGTGAAAAAAGCTGAGTTATGGTTCGTGACGGCAGCACTAGACCACTACTAGCTGTGCACATAACACACATTGGGATGAAGCTATGCACATAACACACATAGGGATAAATGTCCTTCAGACACGGTGAGATTCACGTTAAAAAATGACACTTGATCGGTTTAGTGGAGTTAGCGCTACATTGTAGATTGTAGTGTAGACATCAAGGACTGCTTCAATGCTGGTTTATCGCTCTGTTTGTAGGTCAACTGGAATGAGATCTGGTCAATGGACGGTACAAAGCTGTCCATGATTTCGTTGTCATCACGACCCCTCTCACAGGGGTGAATGTTCTAGAAGGATTCGTTGAAAACCTCACAACTTCCCCTTGGATTTCTGGAAATAAAATGGAGATAAATTAACAAGACTCTAAAAAGCACTGGCGTAGGAAGGGGTGCGAATGGATCGCCCCGGGCGGCACTTGTTTCTTTATATAAAGGGGCGCCATTTTAAGCTAACTGATTAGCCACCCCAAACATACTTACTACTGATATTTAGTGCTTCTCTCATCTATTCTATGATATAGAAAATAGTTGGACCCTTTTACTGGCGAGCACTGTACGATTTCTTATTTGTCGGCACTATTTGATTTTGTGGTTTTCTGCACAATTTCATTTTTGAATGGTGTGAGTTTTCTAGCAGCTAGTGTCCCTCCGCAACTTAATCATATGATTATTCTGCACTTAAAAGAGATCAACGTGAATCTACATTCATGACTAAATTTTGTTAGTACCATTAAACGAACATTTCTAATCAACATTTCTAATAATAATAATAATAATAAAGTTTATTTCAAAAACACGCTTAATCCCGAAAGGCTCGAAGCGCGGTACAAAGTCAACAAAAAACAAATCTATAATTTACCCCATTTAAAACAAACGCAACACTACAAAAAGTAATTACAAGCATACCAAGTCAAAGTCTTTCTAGCCATTTCAACCCTAAGCAACACATCCAATATGCATTAACTGGAAAATATGGTAGACAATGTTCTAATGAACATTTTTAATGACATAATTAAAATTTAACGACTTGCCAAGTCATTGACCGTGTCACGTATCTGCAAATAATCAGGCGAGAAAAATTCCCTTGACCTTTGTTAACAGCCCAGACTTAACGAACAGAAGTGTCCATACATTCAACTAGGTGAAGGACCTGTCTCCTGCGAGATTGCCGTAAAGAAAGGACCATTTCAGGTGACTTCACCCACAAGGGGGGTAAGGGGGTGTGTGTGTGTGTGTGTGTGTGTGTGTGTGTATGTGAGGGTTTTCCTTATTGTTTTTCGCAACCAACCAAACAAGACAAAATAAGGTAAATTGAATGTATTTCACTCCAATAATACATTAAGAAAAAAAAAACACAGTTCATGTTTGAAAATTAAATATCTTTTTTATAGGCTGAAAATATTTGGCAAAACACATTTAAAGATTTAGTACGACTTGTTTTTAAATCGTTTTCTGCGTTTAAGAAATGGCTTGAGGTAAGCTTTTTCATATCTTCAACTGTACCCTCCCACCTAACTCCTCCCGCCTACCTCCTCCCACCTACCTTCCCCATCCCTACCTCATCCTCCCACCTACTTTCCCCTCCCACCAACCTTCCCCTCCGACCTACCTTCCCCTCCCACCTACCTTCCCCATCCCTACCTCATCCTCCCACCTACTTTCCCCTCCCACCAACCTTCCCCTCCGACCTACCTTCCCCTCCCACCTACCTTCCCCATCCCTACCTCATCCTCCCACCTACTTTCCCCTCCCACCAACCTTCCCCTCCGACCTACCTTCCCCTCCCACCTACCTTCCCCATCCCTACCTCATCCTCCCACCTACTTTCCCCTCCCACCAACCTTCCCCTCCGACCTACCTTCCCCTCCCACCTACCTTCCCCATCCCTACCTCATCCTCCCACCTACTTTCCCCTCCCACCAACCTTCCCCTCCGACCTACCTTCCCCTCCCACCTACCTTCCCCATCCCTACCTCATCCTCCCACCTACTTTCCCCTCCCACCAACCTTCCCCTCCGACCTACCNCCCCTCCACCTACCTCCCACCGGCTCCTACCGCCCCGCTCCCTACCTCACCCTACCAACTACCTCCCCCCTCCATCCGTTCTCCCACCTACCTCCCCCCAACTACCTCCCCCATCCCCACCCCCCCGTTTGAAGCATCCTCCTTGGATTTAAATGTATTCTTTAATTGTTCAGCCTTAAGACCATTAAAACCAAAACTGTTGAAACAATAATTCACAGTTAACAAACAAATAAATGTGAATTTTATTTTGTATAAATGGTTTGATTCTCTCTTTAAAGTCTATTTATAGAATGTGACACCACCCTTCTAAAAAAAAACAGTAATAAAAATAATTAAATAAACCGAAATTTAAAAAAAAATACACCTTTACCTATGAATAAACCCAAGTGTCAATTAGTGTCCTCGTTTAAATTGAGGCATCGGCCAAATGTTAGGCCTGCAGCCTACGTCCTGTTTGTATATGAGGCCTAGGCCAAATGTTAGGCCTGCAGCCTACGCCCTGTTTGTATATGAGGCCTAGGCCAAATGTTAGGCCTGCAGCCTACGCCCTGTTTGTATATGAGGCCTAGGCCAAATTTTAGGCCTGCAGCCTACGCCCTGTTTGTATATGAGGCCTAGGCCAAATGTTAGGCCTGCAGCCTACGTCCTGTTTGTATATGAGGCCTAGGACTAATGTTGGGCCTGCATCTTACAATCCCAACCCCCTCAGTATATAGGCTACAGTTTACAGTGCGTGATATGCTCATGATGAGAATAAATTCCACATCAATTAGCACTATAGAAACTTTTCACTAAAAGCATAAAGATATTTGTTAGCAAAAGTTAGAAACATTAAAGTATGATTAGTCTGTCTCTCATACCCAAGACACGTGAAGAGACTTTTCAGACATTGCGTGATACACACAGACGTACCGTGACGAAACATCTCACCTCACACATCTATTCCATGGTGTTGTTCACAGACGTTAACAAAAGTACCACCCGGGGCGTCCCCCTCCCTTGCCCTCCCTAGGCACGCTTTTAATGATAGCTACTTGCGTAGGGCTCAGTTTAAACACTATAGATTATGGTGGCCCGAGGTTAATAAGTCACTTAATCCAATGAAAAGATTTTGTGAGGACTTATATGAAGTAGCCCATTTAAAAAACAACAACTCCCTAATATATACCATGCAGTCTTATGATGAGATGCTGGGAATTGTTGAAGTGGATCTGATGATTGGATGATTGAGGTGGATCTGAATACCGGATGATTGAGGTGGATCTGATGACTGGATGATTGAGGTGGATCTGATGACTGAAAAATTGAGGTGGATCTGATGATTGGATGATTGAGGTGGATCTGATGATTGGATGATTGAGGTGGATCTGATGATTGGGTGATTGAGGTGGATTTGATGATTGGATGATTGAGGTGGATCTGATGACTGGATAATTGAGGTGGATCTGATGACTGGATGATTGAGGTGGATCTGATGATTGGATGATTGAGGTGGATCTGATGACTGGATGATTGTGATGGATCTGATGACTGGGTGATTGAGGTGGATCTGATGATTGGATGATTTAGGACTTAGGTGGCTGTTCGCTGGAGGTTCCTAGGAAGCTGCTATTGTTACACAAATTGAAACATCTACGATTTTTTATCCCAATGCAAGCCCCACTGATGTCCCAATATCAGCCCCGCTGATGTCCCAATACAAGCCCCACTGTTGTCCTAATACAAGCCCCACTGATGACCCAATATCAGCCCCGCTGATGTCCCAATACAAGCCCCACTGATGTCCCAATACAAGCCCTACTGGTGTCTCAATATCAGCCCCGCTGATGTCCCAATACAAGCCTCACTCGTGTCCCAATGCAAGCCCTACTGGTGTCCCAATATCAGCCCCACTGATGTCCCAATACAAGCCTCACTGGTGTCCCAATGCAAGCCCCACCGATTTCCCTATACAACCCCCACTGGTATACAAGCCCCACTGAAGCCCCACTACAAGCCCCACTCAATTCACAATACCAGCCCACTGAAGCCCCACTACAAGCCCCACTCAAGTCACAATACCAGCCCACTGAAGCCCCACTACAAGCCCCACTCAAGTCACAATACCAGCCCACTGAAGCCCCACTACAAGCCCCACTCAAGTCACAATACCAGCCCACTGAAGCCCCAATACAAGCCCCACTCAATTCACAATACCAGCCCACTGAAGCCCCACTACAAGCCCCACTCAAGTCACAATACAAGCCCCACTGAAGCCCCAATCCAAGCCCCCACTGATGTCGTATTGAAATGCTGATGTGAGAAGTTCATACGTATCGTGACATTAACTTGAACTAAAAAGAGCCAAAAAAAGCCAACTCACTTCGCTAATGAGTGCGCACTTGAAGGGTTTAAGCAGACGACCACTTGAAAATGCTAAATCAAGGAAGCATTACCACGGAGAGATTTTTCCTTCGTCTTAGCTTCATGCAGAGTCTACCCCTCGCTGGGCCGTTTATTCTTATGCACCTCTCACTAGTCTTGGCTTGATGAAGAATCTAACTCTCGCTGGGAAATTTAGTCATATACACCTCTCATTAGTCTTAGCTTAATGCAGAATCTAACTCTCGCTGGGCAGTTAAGTCTAATACATCTCTCACTAGTCTTAGCTTAAGGCAGAATCTAACTCTCGCTGGGTAGTTAAGTCTTATACATCTCTCACTAGTCTTAGCTTAATGCAGAATCTAATGCTCGCTGGGCCATTTATTCTTATACATCTCTCACTAGTCTTGACTTCATGTAGAATCTAACTCTCGCTAACCCATTTATTCTCATACATCTCTCATCTAAACAGGTAGTGCGGCACTTGAACCCCCAAAAGAACAAAAGCTGCGGATAAGCTTCCAGGAAGAGATAATATGTTGATTTGTAAGTAGGTCACTAAGACATGTACAGCGACATAGTCATTTATATGTAAGTAGGTCACTTAGACTTAGTCAATGATATTGTCATTTAAATGTACTAAGACTTTTTCAGTGACATTGTCATATTGATATTTAAGTAGGTCACTAAGACTTATTCAGTGACATGATCACTTAACTGTAAGTAGGTTACTAAGACTTTTTCAGTGACATAGTCATGCGTAGCGGGTCTTGATTGAGTGACATAATCATTCATGCCGGGTCTTCATTAAGCGACACAGTCAATCATACGGGGTCTTGATTGTTATGAGACGTTTTCGTTAGCTACAGAGAAAACGAACTGTACGATTTGAGACGAGGCAAAGAAAAGTTAACAAGTAATTTACCAGGACTTTGATGCTCAACCAACGAGTTGATGGAGGACTTTGATGCTCAACCATAGAAATCAGGAGGACTTTGATAATTAACTAAATAGCATTGACGTTATTTTCAATACTTATAGAGTCAGAAATGCAAACGGAAGTGTATTACAATATCTCTGAGTACAAAGTCCTTCGGTTAACAGTGATAAAAGGTGTTATGCCAAAATAGACTTTCTACAGAAGCTTTGCTGGGGAAAGGGGGTGCAGATGGCGCAAGACTAGTGGGGGGTGTTTAGTTGATGAGGGTATGCTTTTGGTTCCAACTAAGTCTTATCTCTGGAATCTGTGGATGGGACTTTGGATGGCAACTTATTTAAGAGGACCACCCTGAAATACATTCAAATGGCATTTTCACAAGTGACAATAAAATCTGCTGCATCTACTAAGTCTTGTCATCGGAACAGGCAAGCACGAGAGAGTGAGGCAGACGAAGTAGGCAACTCACCCTCACTTTAAAAAAAAAAAAAGCTCAGCTCAAGGCCACTGCTCAAGTCAGGGCTACTGCTCAAGTCAAGGCTACTGCTCAGGTCAAGGCTACTGCTCAAGTCAAGGCTACTGCTCAAGTCAATGCTACTGCTCAAGTCAGGGCTACTGCTCAAGTCAAGGCTACTGCTCAAGTCAAGGCTACTGCTCAAGTCAAGGCTACTGCTCAAGTCAATGCTACTGCTCAAGTCAGGGCTACTGCTCAAGTCAAGGCTACTGCTCAAGTCAAGGCTACTGCTCAACTCAATGCTACTGCTCAAGTCAAGGCTACTGCTCAAGTCAAGGCTACTGCTCAAGTCGAATACTGCCTTGGTCATCCTCCCATGCTAAGGACGAACCATAATATCCTTGGACTCTATAGCCCGACTATACAGATAAAAGTAGAGGAAGACGATGTACTCGTCAGTTCCAGAAAATCCTTTCAATCCCTAACATCCTGTGTGTGTGTGTGTTCTTAAAGTTGCCGACACAGCCATGGGGGGGGGGGGGCGCTGAAAGTAAGGGGGGGTGGGCGGCTTCTGAAGGAACATGGGGAGCGAGGGGGGTGCCTGAAAGAAACNGTAAGGGGGCGTGGGCGGCTTCTGAAGGAACATGGGGAGCGAGGGGGGTGCCTGAAAGAAACACTGAAAAAAGGAGTGGAGGGGGGTACGTGTAACTTTGTTGCATCAAAACATCAACATCAAGCTAAATCACCTTTTGAAAGAAAGTGTGAGACGTCCAACAAAACCATTGACAAAAGAAGATTTTTTTTAGCTTCACAGGACAAAGTTTGGTTCAAATGCTGGCCGTGTCTACTTACTGTTAATGAAATGTCATTCAGAGAATCTATGGCACAAGCACAATGCCCCCCCCCCCCCAACCCATTCGTGCGTCAACAATGCCAAACCAAAACAAAAACAATCGCCCCCCAGCGACAAGCCGACACGTGACCAAAGTCATGACGCCCGCATCAAGATTATCCCGAGATTAGTAGCGCGGGGCACGCTGGATCAAAGATTCTCAATTTGTGATGCGCACCCGTAACAGAGTATTGCAATTAGGTCATTGAGAAGCTAGTTATCCGGAGAGCGGCGATGGAGTTGGACATGTAGATTTAGAGTTGCATTCTTGTGGTCACAGTCGTGTTATTTGTATGGCACCAACAGCGAACAGTTTGAGGTCTAAATGGGACTTGTGTTTGAGATCACTGCCGACAGGAAGCCCAAATACAAGGCACAGCAGGGCTAATCTGTGACCCCCACCTGCAAATGCATTGTAAATACACAAAATACAATAGCCTCGTGGGTTTGTGATTGTGAAGTGGTGAAGTGTTTGGGGTGGTGGAGTGTGTGGGGGTGGTGGAGTGTGTGGGGTGGTGGAGCGTGTGGGGAGTTGGCGTGTGTGGGGTGGTGGAGTGTGTGGGGTGGTGGAGTGTGTGGTGGAGGAGTGTGTGTGGTGGTAAAGTTTCTGGGATGTGGAGTGTGTGGGGGCGGTGGAGTGTGTGGTGTGGTAGAGTGTTCTGGGAGGTGGAGTGCTTAAGATGGGGTGAGTTTTTGGGGTGATGAAGACTGAGGATGGTTTGAAAGTGGAGCGTCGGGTTGGGTGGAGCAGATCTGCTATGGCTTTATTATTATCGCTGAGATCTATTCAGGTGGTGATGAGATGGAAGGGATTAGACGGCACGTGGTAACTACCACTTAGGTGGTAACTACTATGTAGGTGATAATAGGTAAAAAAATAATATTGAAGTAAAACATGTATACATACGTTAGACCAGTTGGTCCGGAAAAGGGGGGCAGAGATTCGGTTATGAAACAATAAGCCCTGGGGGTGGAGGAAGGCAGAGATATGGTTATGAAACAATGTGTGGAGTGAAATATTTAAGAAATGTCACTTCAAGAACCAGAATATGCAGATGGGCAGACCTCATTGTTTACTATTGGTGTATGTTCACTAGTAGTTTTGTGTTTTTTTTGTTTTTTGTTTGTTTAAGTTCTAGAGCCCCCAAGCATTGTTTAAGTAGAAGGTATCTGTGTATGTGTGTGTGTGTGTGTGCAAAGTCGGCCTTAGGTAAAATTTCGCCCTGTGGGAAGCACCCGTTCGGCGCCCCCTTCCCTGTCCCGGTATGGCTCCGCTCTTTTTCCGATTACGAGTTAGGCTATGGAGCATGTGTAGCTAACTATACGCATTTTAACCTGAACATTAATTTGGACTCTTTAGTTTTTCTACGGTGCTTTGTTCCATTTCCAAACTACCTTTGGGGTCGTCCGCAATCTGCCCCCCCCCCCCTTTGAGGTAGGAACTATCGGCGCGTTTTTGTTACAGGAGTTATATGACCACTGCGCTCTATGCGAGAGCACAGGTTGCACACCCTAAAGGCCGGTGTATGTGTGTGTGTGGGTGGGTGTGGGTTGGTGGGTGGGTTGGTTGGTTGGTAATTATTTCTTTTGCTCTAGTAGGAGGTATTGAAAATGACTGAATTAATTTGTATTTTTTTTTTTAAAAGAACAAAAATTAAGTCACAAATTTTTTTAATTATTTTTTTTTGAAAGAGATAAGTTTGTGTAGGGTGCACCTTGAAAACATGTTGATCAACAACAACCTGATTTCTAACACTGGAATAAGTGTTGACACTACCTGCCCCACTTCCAGGTGATAAGGCCTTAAGGCTCACCAGATTCATATGAACTTTTAAGGTATTATGATCTGTATGGAATATGACCTGTATATAATATGAACTATATGTAAGGTGACCTGTGTGTGATATGACCTGCACATGATATGACTTGTTTGTGATATGACCTTAAGTGATTTGACCTGTATGTGATATGACCTGTATGTGATATTACATGTAAGTGATATGACCTGTATGTGATATGATGTGTAGGTGATATAACGTGTAAGTGATATAACCTGTATGTGATACGACGTAATTGTGATATGACCTGTATGTGATGTGACCTGTACATGATATGACCTGTATGTGATATGACCTGTAAGTGATGTGATTTGTTTGTCAGGAAGTATTCATTCATTACTCGGGGAGTATTTTTATGTCATTTCTAGAGTCTCAGGAATAGAGTCCTTTCTTTGAGGCACCCCCACCCCAGCCAATTTCGGTTTATTTCCCCTTGCGTTCAAAGTTGGTTGTTAAATTTCTTTTCACATTGCAGCTTTCCGCCCCTTAAATATCATTAGACGGCTGTAAGGCAATGAAGTATTTCCCCATAAACCACCTGGATTGTCACAGCTAAACAAGTTGACAACGAAAGCTCTTTATAATGGTAAATGTGAGGAAGATTTAATGTAATTTTATGTTGTGCAAGCCTTTTCTAAATAACCTTTTTATTTTTTTCTAGTGACGTTTCTAGTGACAGCCCCAGAGATAAGTCTATAATTAGTTTCAGGACACACAGCTTTAGAAGAGCAAACAGAGGCCATGAATACAAGGCCTCATTGACGAAATGTCTTACCAAAAATTTGGATAATATTTACCATATTATATGCATAGTAAGCTATTTAAAATTGAACTAGCATATAAGTTATTGCCATCCGCTCAAATATCTAAATTTTACTTTTCGTAAAAATAATTATTTGTGTGTTGTGTGTTGTGTTAAGCGTGTTGCGTGAGTGTGTTGTGTGAAGCGTGTTGTGTGCTGCGTGTGATAGTGTGCGTTGTGTGTTGCTTTATGTGAAGTGTGTTGCTTTATGTGAAGTGTGTTGCTTTATGTGAAGTGTGTTGCTTTGTGTGAAGTATGTTGTGTTTTAAATATTGCCTTACAACTACCGACGTTGGCAGCCTCACGGGGATCTTAATTATTCGTCAAATCCAAACTAAAACAAAGAAAACCCTCTTAAAATCCGCATGGCAACATTGCCCAGTTAGGCCCTTGAGACCATTTGGTGGGGTGATGGTTACAATTGTCGTCCATATAGTTAACATAACGTCTTGGTTCTCTGCACTCATTACATAGAGATCGAGCGCTAAACCAGCGGTCCCCCAAATGGTTGTCCGTGGACCGGTGCCGGTCCGCGAACCTTGCGTTACCGGTCCGTACAACATGAATATTTACGGTCAAAGAAAAGAAAATATGCTTAGTCAAACGTGGCGTCGGTCCATGGTGCAATTTGGAAACCTGTCCACCGGTCAGAGATCTAAGTTTGGCAAACGTTGCCCAAGGAAACATACGCTACACCAGTGGTTCTCAACCTTTCTAATGCCACGACCCTTTAACAGAGTTCCTCATGTTGTGGCGACCCCTTCCACAAAATTATTTTCGTTGCTACTTCATAAATGTAGAGCGTATGTGTTTTCAGTTGGTCCGAGGCGACCCCTGGGAAAGGGTCGTGCGACCCCCAAACGGGTAGCGACCCACAGGTTGAGAGCCGCTGCGTTACACTGTAGTCTCACACTGTCATACTTCATGCCGTATCCTCAAAACTGCGTACTATTCAAGTACACACTACAGCCTTGTTCACCAAGTAAATAAACAATGCTAGATCCGGCACTGTGAATTTTATTCTTTTATTATCGTACGCTAACAGTTCAAGGGTCGTCTGCGTCCCAGAAGTGAAACTATTTCAGAGATGATTGATGCTTCAAGGAGATCTCGTGGACATCCTGTACATTCTGTGCATGTCAGTGTTACGCACTGAGGTTTACAGTAGGACGTTTAAGGCAGAGACCCGACTCCTAAAGATTGTTACATCCTTTATTTATATAAAATAAAGTTGTTTTTTTTTAAGGACGACGTTATTTGGTTGTTAATTTATGACATCCGTTGCTAGGCAATGAAGGATTTAGTATAGAATTAGTTGAACAAAGTGCCTGGTTTATTCAACACGCTATTCAATATTGAACACTGAACATAATTGAACACTGAGCATTAAACATTAAACACTGAGCATTTAACACTGAACATTGAACTCCGAACACTGAGCATTGAACACTGAGCAATGAACACAGAACATATTTACTTGTTTAAATGGATCATTTTGGACCTACATCTTCTTAGCTTACATTATGCGAGGTAGGCCTTTATTAATTTGTCACATGGAGGTGGGAGTTTTCCTTTCTGAAGCCCCACTGAGAGACGCCCCTGACGGCATGTCTATTTATATATCATAAGGATTTAGATACAAAGCATCTCCCATTTTTTTTTAATGGCGCATAATTCTTATCAAGGTACTCCTCTGTGCCGTCAAGGTACTCCTCTGTGCCGTCAAGGTACTCCTCTGTGTGAGGTAAATTTGGTATGTGCCGTCAAGGTACTCCTCTGTGCCGTCAAGGTACTCCTCTGTGCCGTCAAGGTACTCCTCTGTACCGTCAAGGTACTCCTCTGTGTGAGGTAAATTTGGTATGTGCCGTCAAGGTGCTCCTCTGTGTGAGGTAAAAGTGGTATGTGCCCTTACGGGACTTTTCTGTGTAAGGTACAAATTGGTATGTGCCTAATGATAGATAAAAGTGGCACGTGCCCTTCAATTTGCATCGTTTTATGAATAATAGACTGTAAATGAACTGTCCACCTACCTCTGAGAGAAATTAATCCTCAGTGTTATTGAGCAAAGAGCCGGCTTTCTCTTGTACGTGTGCCATCTGGTGGTTAACTTTTGTCCCATTGCCTGACTCCATTGATGCACTCATTATAACAAGCAATTCAAAGAGACAAAAAAAAAAAAAAGGCTAGTAGCCAGCTACTGGTAAGTCCGTAAATATCAGAATAAGATTGCTACAAATTGACGTCTGCTACATGATGTAAGGTCCTGCCAGTGCCACCTACGCAGATTGCCATCACGAAAGTGCGCGTCCCCAGCCCGCACCGCCCCTTCTCTCCCCCCCCAGCCCCCAACCCCCCCACCGTCACCTGATGTCACGCCGTTACAAGACCTGACTCTCATCTCACACTTTGACGTTACCACATTTGGGTCAAAGTTCGAGGANGGGGCAAAGTTCGAGGGTGAGGGACCCGGGGGGGGGGGGAAGAGGGTGGAGGGCATGAAGCAGTCTTTGGCGGGAGCAGTAAAAAGTCAAATTGGCTGGAAAGGAGGAGGAAGAGGCGAAATGTTTACAGTACTGAGGCGTCAACAAAGTGCATGGTGGGAATGTAGTGCTTATGTCACCGGTAGCATGCGCCAAAAGGTCAGAGGTGGTATTCAATGTTCTATTACTCACCTCCTCAGGGTGGGGCGGCACAGTGGGTGGCGCAGTGGGTGGCACAGTGGGTGGCACAGTGGGTGGGTCAGTGGGTGGGTCAGTGGGTGGGTCAGTGGGTGGGTCAGTGGGTCATACAGTGGGTGGTATTGTGTGTGGTAAAGTGAATGGTTCAGTGGATGGTACAGTGGGTGGTACTGTGTGTGGTAAAGTGAATGATTCAGTTGGTGGTACAGTGGATGGTACTGTGTGTGGTAAAGTGAATGGTTCAGTGGATGGTACAGTGGGTGGTATTGTGTGTGGTAAAGTGAATGGTTCAGTGGATGGTACAGTGGGTGGTATTGTGTGGGGTAAAGTGAATGGTTCAGTGGATGGTACAGTGGGTGGTACTGTGTGTGGTAAAGTGAATCGTTCAGTTGGTGGTACAGTGGATGGTACTGTGTGTGGTAAAGTGAATGGTTCAGTGGATGGTACAGTGGGTGGTACTGTGTGTGGTAGAGTGAATGGTTCAGTGGATGGTACAGTGGGTGGAAGAGACGGTGTTAAATATTAATCTACTAGTCATCCTCGTTTAAGGGAAGCTTGAGATTTTTGTGCTGTTGATAACTTGACAACCGTTAGACATAATGAGTTAAGAGGTTTGTCAATTATTCTGAACCGCCACCTCATTTACTTTCAAAACTTTTTCCACACCCCATCTCCATGTCAAAGCACATTTCTCACACCCCCATCTCCATTTCAAAGCATATATTCTCCCACCCCCATCTCCATTTCAAAGCACATTTCTCACACCCCCAAGATATCAATGCTAATAATAAATGCAAATAAATCCGATATTCTGGGGCTTCCCGCACTTCAAACACCGGCTCCCAGACCCCGGTGTTCTTTGTTAAGACTCCCTGACACTTGGTCCCAGACCCCGGTGTTCTTTTATGTTCTTTGTTAAGACTCCCTGACACTTGGTCCCCGACCCCGGTGTTCTTTGTTAAGACTCCCTGACACTTGGTCCCAGACCCCGGTGTTCTTTGTTAAGA
>CAXITT010001105.1:66164-76646 GCA_964033795.1 Lymnaea stagnalis | reverse complement strand
CCATCTATAACTGTATATGGATGGCCCCTATCTCCCCCATCTATAACTGTATATGGATGGTCCCTAACTCCTCCCATCTATAACTGTATATGGATGGTCCTTGTCTCACCCATCTATAACTGTATATGGATGGTCCCTAACTCCTCCCATCTATAACTGTATATGGATGGCCCCTATCTCCCCCATCTATAACTGTATATGGATGGCCCCTATCTCCCCCATCTATAACTGTATATGGATGGCCCCTATCTGCCCCACATCTATAACTGTATATAGATGGCCCCTATCTCCCCCATCTATAACTGTATATGGATTGCCCCTATCTTCCCACTCTATGATTGTATATGGATGGCCCCCATGTTTGGTTTAAGGAAACGGGAGGAAAAATGGATTACAGCTTTTATAATTTCCGTAGTTTGGGGGGGGGGGGTGGTGGAGATATGGGTTAAAACGAAGAATACCCGCGAATAAGGCACCTGGTTTACGACAATAATTCAGTAGCACTGTTTTTGGCGTTTAAATGAACAACGATGGCGATACCTTGACTACCAGTGTTTAGTGCCCTAGACTTCTCTGGGCCTGGGATATGTAGTCATCCTGACCTACATTACACCATTCGTGGCCTCTGTTGCTGCTAATGCTTGGAGATTTTAAACCAAATTTTTCAAGGTAAACAAAAACTGAGTTTTTAATCATATCGTCAATGATCAAACATCGCTTCTCTCCCCTTAACAACTAGTCTCTCCCCTTAACAACACTTCTTTCCCCTTAACTACGACTGGATTTTCAATGTCAAAACTACGTTTGACTTCAAAAATCCTTGCTGTAATTGGAAAGTCGATATCAAATCTTTTGATGGGAAATGAAGGCATGGATTTATAAAAAAAACCCAACGTATTTTAGATTAGACAACTTCTCATACTTTAAGCGGCTGTCTAGAGGCTTAAACGGCAAGTAATTTGGGTCAAAGTTGTCCCTCAAGATTGTTCAGGACTAAACGAATTACACTAGCAATGCCCAGTCCTGTAAAAAAATAGAGTGTCATAGGTTTCTGTGATATAGTTTTCTGTGTCATAGATTTGTGTCATAGGTTTCTATGTCATAGGTTTGTGTCATAGGTTTGTGTCATAGTTTTGTGTCCTTTTTTTTACATATGTTTCTCTGTCTTAGTTTCTGTGTCTTGGTTTCTGTGTCATAGGTTAGATAAATATAGATAAATAGATATATATACATAGATATATAGATATATAGACATATAGATATATATATATATAAATAAAGATATACATATATATAGATATAGATAGATATAGATATATAGATATATAGATATATAGATATATAGATATATAGATATATATATATATAGATATATAGATATATAGATATATAGATATATAGATATATAGATATATAGATATATAGATATATAGATATATAGATATATAGATATATAGATATATAGATATATAGATATATAGATATATAGATATATAGATATATAGATATATAGATATATAGATATATAGATATATAGATATATAGATATATAGATATATAGATATATAGATATATAGATATATAGATATATAGATATATAGATATATAGATATATAGATATATAGATATATAGATATATAGATATATAGATATATAGATATATAGATATATAGATATATAGATATATAGATATATAGATATATAGATATATAGATATATAGATATATAGATATATAGATATATAGATATATAGATATATAGATATATAGATATATAGATATATAGATATATAGATATATAGATATATAGATATATAGATATATAGATATATAGATATATAGATATATAGATATATAGATATATAGATATATAGATATATAGATATATAGATATATAGATATATAGATATATAGATATATAGATATATAGATATATAGATATATAGATATATAGATATATAGATATATAGATATATAGATATATAGATATATAGATATATAGATATATAGATATATAGATATATAGATATATAGATATATAGATATATAGATATATAGATATATAGATATATAGATATATAGATATATAGATATATAGATATATAGATATATAGATATATAGATATATAGATATATAGATATATAGATATATAGATATATAGATATATAGATATATAGATATATAGATATATAGATATAGAGATATATAGATATATAGATATATAGATATATAGATATATAGATATATAGATATATAGATATATAGATATATAGATATATAGATATATAGATATATCGATATAAAGATATATCGATATATAGATATATAAATATATAGATATATAGATATATAGATATATAGATATATTATAGATATATAGATATATTATGGATATATTATAGATATATTATAGATATATTATATATATATTATAGATATATTATAGATATATTATAGATATATTATAGATATATTATAGATATATTATAGATACATTATATATAGATATTGTTAGGCACTGCCTTCTATTGTGAGAAACTAATCTCTTATTTTAAGTTCAAGGCTCGTTCTAAACAGTGCCTAACAAAGGACGATACCATAGAGAAATACAATAGCAGAAATACGACACTCAAAACAGTATTAATTAGAATTAATAAGATTTATTTAAGTAGTAATATAATTACAATCATCAACTTACAGAGTATGGGATGTGTCTTGTACCTGTACACAGTTAGTACAACGTGCCAATTAATAATGTACAATGATGAATGCGAATAAACACATATGAGTACACAGAATAATACACTTGTCTCGTGAAGTGAAAAATATATATCTGTGATCTGCGTCCGTCTTTCAATTCCCCGGCTTTATATATGGGTATCGCCTGTTTCTAAGAAGATTCGGAGGCAGAATATACATTGTAGTCGTGACTCGAATCTTCTACAAATTTCCTTAATTTACTACAATTTTGAACCACATTCGAGTCAAGACAAACAGGCGATAGAGTGTTTTGTGGTAAAAAAAAGATCAAAAGAAATAGGCCACGCCCAATACGAACGCAGTCTAATTTGAGGTCAAACAAAGTTTACGCACGGGGAAAGTGTGACGTAAACACGTCCTACATTATATATATAATCTTGAGTGTTATTATCCACAGTTGTATTTTTTATGTTAGAAGCATCATAGACGATGTCAAAGTGTGTGTGTGTGTGTGTGGGGGGGTGGGGGTCTCTCAGTCAAATTACAACATTCAACACTGGGGCCCTTTAACTGATGGAAGCATTATAAACACTTTTTCAGCGGACGTGTCCATAAGCTATCGTTTAATTTATCACAAAATGTGGGAAAGGTCAACAGACTTTAAATAAAAATTCAAGCTTTAATAGCTGGAATTTGTTTCAGTGGCCGAGGCGAAGGTCTAACGTCACTGGTGGAGAGTCTTGTGGCACAGGTGGAGAGTCTGGTGGTCACGATGCCCCGAGCAAAAATATGTCAAACAATAAATCAACTGGCACTGCTGGCACTGCCCCTCCCCCCTTCCCCTCCCCCCCCCCGCCCCCGGGAAAATTTCTGAAATAATCACTGACCCCACGTTTTCATTGACGGATTGTCATACTTTGGATAAGCCGTGAATCATTCGATATCCACAGTTATCCACCGTGTGTTTTGCTAGGTAATACTACTTCTATGTTTTTCACTGTAAACAATGTGTACTATATATGTTTCATTTTAGATACTTGCCTTGTTCTTCGGCACTTTTCCTACGGTTTTGTTCTTTGGCCCTTTTCCTCCAGTCTTGTTCTTTGGCTCTTTTCCTGCGGTCTTTTTTTCGGCCTTTAGGTTTCGCTTTTTATACTCGTACCCCACATTTAGGACTAATAAAGCTATAGTTCTAAGGACCTGATTTTCTTAAGTTTCTAAATAAACATGTAAAACTTTCAGTCACTCCTCACTCGGCTACAAATAAAAAGGAACATTTCCCGCCCGGGTAAACAGCTCCCCCCCTTCCCCCTTTCTACTGCCATCTTCCTGAGCCAGTTCCAATTCGTCTTTATTATGTTTGGTGTTCCTCATTCATTATCATGACACTGTGAACCACAGCTCACGTGGGCCACTACTCCTCTGGACCCCTACTCCCTTTGACAACTTCTTATGTGGACCACTACTCCCTTTGACCACTTCTTATGTGGGCCCCTGCTTATGTGGACCAATACTCATGTGGACAACTACTCCTGTTACTCCTGTGGACCACTTGCCCCGTTGACCACTATTTATGTGGAGCACTATTCATGTGGACCACTACTCCACACAACTCAACTGGTGGGAGTTCGAAATTAAATCAAACAAAATAAGTTCCTACAATTGAGAAGTGCCTCATTTCAACAGTCTGTCTGAGAGATGCCTCATTTCAACAGTCGGTCTACTGCAGTCTAGCCCCCACCCACACCGCGTACTATCAAACAAATATAGAGCTCTCCTTGATTGGTCTGCATACACATAGTTATAGGGTTTAGTTGAATCACTACTTGTAATCAGGTCTACTGGAGCAGATACGACATTCTGATTCTGATCACGTGCGTCGAGTCAGGATATCTTTGAAATAATGAAGACAATTACGCCTCGCTTTGGTTCCTCTGGTTTCAGGAAGTCTTAGAAATGACGTCATCAACTGTTACTTACACGTTTCATTTCACTGTAACACCATTTTTTTTTCATGACACATTTGGGGAAAAAATCTGATAAATTGAATAAAGTTTCAAAGCTAAAAATAAAATTCAAATAACATTATGGCAATTAACATTACTTGACAATTTAAGCTTGATATGGTATCTTGGCATCTTCGTTAGTCCATGGCTTAGATCCTAGTTTTGTTATTTGCACCTCCGCGGGGGACTTTTTGAGTCTGATCCTGGAGTGGGATTCTGGGCTGTACTTTGTGCAGGACAACCTTTGACTGGAGTCGGAGTCTGGGCTGTACTTTGTGCACGACAACCTTTGACTGCTCATTTACTGTTTAATTACCTTTTGCTGTCTTCTCTTCAAATGTTTGTTTCGCAATTTCTCTCCCTATTTTATTCCCATTTAACCGTTGTTATATACAATCGAATAAAGGGTTGAATTAACAAAAGGGTCACTAATTGTACACCCCACACCGAAGGAAATAATCACAGGTGAGTTACAACAAAATTGTAAACAAAATACCCACATTTAACTGAGATGGCTCAAATAAGTCAAAAAAGTACATAAATTAAAAAAAAAAAAAAAAACATGTTTAAGCAGAACAAAAGGCAATTAGAGAAAGTTGTATCCTGAACAAATTGTCACCAGAACAAGTTGTCACCAGAATAAGTTGTCAAAAGAACAAGTTATCAACAGAACAAGCTTTCACCAGAACAAGTTTTCACCAAATCAAGTTGTCAACAGAACAAGTTGTCATTAGAACTAGTCGTCATCACAGTAGATCGTTACCAGACCAAGTTGTCACCAGATCAAGTTGTCATCAGAACAAGTGGTCACCAGAACGAATTGTCACCTGAACAAGTTGTCACTAAAACAAGTTGTCACCAGACCAAGTTGTCACCAGAACAAGTTGCCAACAGCTTATCTCAAGCGAATTTGAATTTGACTTGGAATCAATGTTCGGGGAGGTGGAATATGGTCGGGGGGGGGGGCATTTAAAAGACGAAATAGATATCACAAACTGACCAAATAAGTTTACAGACATGACAATTAAGTAAAAAATCCTTAATTCGATCTACGAACCGTGTTACTTATAAATGTAATTTATAACCACGGTCTGGGAACTTTTAAAAACTATTACCCAAATAAATATATTTTTTTAAAAACTATTAGCCCAAAAAAATAATTGTTACCCAAATAATAATAATAAAAAAACTAATACTGAAATAAATATTTTTTGAAAACAATTACCAAAATAAATATTAAGGAAAAACTATTATCTTATTAAATAGTTTTTAATCCATTAACCAAATAAATATTTTTAAACTATAGCCAAATAAATAATTTTTTAAAACAATTTCTCTTGCCGAGAAGTCCTCAGAAACATCGTGAATCCCCTAATCCATAAATAGGAGCCAGAATGATCAAAACGTTGATCATGACCCTTAAGATATAGAAGAAGAAGAACTATTTTAAAAAAAAACTATTACACAAATAACTATATAAAGTCGATACTTAGCGGATTTAAAATAATGACAAAGCTAAATGAAATTCATAAAATTTTCATTAAAAAATACATTTCAATATTAGATCTAAGTTAAATACAAGAGCAGGCACCGCCAAATCAGGACGCCCCAAGAATAGTAGGGTATCATCAGACCAGAGTGTCATCAGACCAGGGTGTCATCAGACCAGGGTATCATCAGACAAGGGTGTCAACAGACCAGGGTGTCATCAGACCAGGGTATCATCAGACCAGGGTGTCAACAGACCAGGGTGTCAACAGACCAGGGTGTCATCAGACCAGGGTATCGTCAGACAAGGGTGTCAACAGACCAGGGTGTCAACAGACCAGGGTGTCATCAGACCAGGGTATCATCAGACAAGGGTGTCAACAGAGAAGAGATACTCAGAGGAAGGCCATGTAGAGCTTTTGAGGTGGTTTCATCACGATTGAACCAACCTTTGTAACACTAACCCTAGCCTGAACGTGGTGATGCCATGATTTCATCGCATCTTGTTACACCAACCCTAGCCTGGATGTGGTGACACCCAGACTTTTGCCCGGGGAGCCAAGAGCTTAGGGTGCCATCTAGAGACCGACCGAAAGTAATTTTCTGATTTCGGCCGAAGCCGAAAATAGGCCGAAAGTTTAAAATGACTTTTGGCCGAAACCGAAAAAAGACCGAAAGTTAAAAATGAATTTCGGCCGAAACCGAAGCCGAAGCCGAAAATGAAATATTAAGATATTTTGAAATTCGTTCCCGCATACATTCTGCTTACATCGAAAATGATGTGGGAAAATATAAATATTTACATTATTTTTTATAAAAATGAGATAATCGTCAATATTAATAAATAAAAATCTAATTTAGGGTTCTCAAAGTCGCGGCCAGCGAGCCATTTGTGACCCGCAAGACGATATTTTGCGGCCCGCTACATGACAGAAAAGTTTAGTGTAAATGCGCCGGCCCGTTTCCCCCATTCTCATATATATAACGTGACTCTCCGCGACGGTTTCAGTCGAATCTCACCGACTAATCTAATTCTGATTTTTTTTTTAATGTCTCTATATATTTTTGTATGCCAGCTCTCTGGCAACAGTGAGTAGGTGGATGAAAGTGAATCCTAGTTCTTGAGAACCCTTAATGATTTTTTTGTTATTTATAAAGGTTGACCAGATTGTAACAGTTGTAATCGCTTTTTTGTGGATTACTTGATGCGGCCCACTCTCATTCAGACACTACCTCCTGTGCCCCCCCCCCCCATAATTTGAGTTTGAGACCCTTGATCTAATGAATACTTTGGATTTTACCATTTTAATATAAAACTAATTTAAATTGCTTTACAATTTTTTTCAAATTTGTATGGTAGGAGAAAATTTGGCAGAAATTGGGGGGTTGGGGGGGGGGAGGAGGGGAAATTAATGCAAAATATTATTTTTTTGAAACCGGGTCTCTAAAACATGTGGTTGTAAAAGATCACTTAATTTGTTCTTAAAGATCGCTTAGTTTGTTGTTAAAGATCGCTTAGTTTGTTTTAAAGACCGTTTAATTGGTTGTTATTGATCGTTTAGTTTGTTGTAAAAGATCGTTTAGTTTGTTGTTAAAGATCGTTTAGTTTGTTGTTAAAGATCATTTAGTTTGTTGTAAAAGATCGTTTAGTTTGTTGTTAAAGATCGTTTAGTTTGTCGTTAAAGATCGTTTAGTTTGTCGTTAAATATCGTTTAGTTTGTTCGTAAAGATCTCCTGGTTTGTTGTTAAAGATCGTTTAGTTTGTTCTTAAAGATCGCATTGGTTTGTTTTTAAAGATCGTCTAGTTTTTGTTAATGATCGCTTTATTTGTTCTTAAAGATTGTTTAGTTTGTTCATAAAGATCGCTTAGTTTGTTATAAATTCGCTTACTTTTTTCATAAAGATCGTTTAGTTTGTTCTTAAAGATCTTTCAGTTTGTTTTTAAAGAACATTTAGTCTTCTGTTAAAGATCGCTTAGTTTATTCTTATAACGCATTAAAGATCATTTGTTTTGTTCTTAAAGATCATTTAGTTCGGTCTTAAAAATGGTTTAGTTTTTTCTTTAAGATCGTTTAGTTTGTTATTAAAGATCGCTTAGATAGTTCTTAAAGATCGCTTAATTTGTTTTAAAGATCGTTTAGTTTGTTCATAAATGTCGTTTAGTTTGTTGTTAAATATAATTTAGTTTGTTCTCAAAGATCGCTTAATTTGTTCTTAAATGTCGCTTAGTTTGTTGTAATATGTCGCTTTTGCTTAGTATTAAATGACCGAAAACCTGAGTAACTTTCGGCTGGATGGCCGAAAGTCTAAGTCAATTTCGGCCGAAACCGAAGAAAAACCGAAAGTTAACTTTTCTCTTTCGGCCGAAACCGAAATTAAGCCGAAAGTTAACTTTCCAGTTTCGGCCGAAACCGAAACTTGGCCGAAAGTGATAAAATGGCCACTTTCGGCGCCGAAACCGAAGCCGGAGCCGAAATTCGGTCGGCCTCTAGTGCCATCAACGATCTTCCAAAATAGCAACCAGAAAAAATCATTGCATGTTGGCGCCATGGTAGAATAATTAGAAAGTGAAAAAAAAAATGCTGATCTTAAGTTTAGAAATTTTTTTTATTGGTAGGCTGATTATTCATACAACTCATGGAAGGCTAATTGCTCATACTTTCCACGGTAGGGGTAATTGCTCATACTTCCCACGGTAGGCTAATTGTTCATACTTCCCACGGTATGCTAATTGTTCATACTCCCCACCGTAGGCTAATTGCTCATACTTTCAACGGTAGGTGTAATTGTTCATACTGCCCACGGTATGCTAATTGTTCATACTTTCAACGGTAGGGGTAATTGTTCATACTGCCCACGGTAGGCTAATTGTTCATACTCCCCACCGTAGGCTAATTGCTCATACTTTCAACGGTAGGGGTAATTGTTCATACTGCCCACGGTAGGCTAATTGTTCATACTCCCCACCGTAGGCTAATTGCTCATACTTTCAACGGTAGGGGTAATTGTTGCTACTGCCCACGTAGGCTAATTGTTCATACTCCCCACCGTAGGCTAATTGCTCATACTTTCAACGGTAGGGGTAATTGTTCATACTGCCCACGGTAGGCTAATTGTTCATACTCCCCACCGTAGGCTAATTGCTCATACTTTCAACGGTAGGGGTAATTGTTGCTACTGCCCAAGGTAGGCTAATTGTTCATACTGTCCAAATACAAGTTAAGAAAAACAATTTTATTTTTCATTGTTAAAAAAAAAAAACTTGTGTTAATAAACATCTCACCTAATCCCCTGTTTCTATGATTAAACTTTAAAGGGGCGTCAAACTAAAGCTTGCCCGGGGGCGTCAGCAACCGCAGTCATGTCCACAAACTCCGGCCATGTTGACCCCCCAGCCCTTAACGTCAACGACAGAGGCGTTGTTATATCTGTTGTATCGCCTTATTATCATCATCCCCCTTGTGAAAACCCTTGTGACCTATCATTCCTTCTGACGTAGAGAAGCTGAACAAGACAGAACAACCCATGTTATCGGGGGGTGCGTGTTGCGGGCAATGATGCCTATTGATTGAGCCCAATGTCAACAGAATAATCCAAACAGATTACGGCACCAACGACCGTCCGCCCACCTCCACGGACAAATGGTATCAGACCGAAGGAGCCTGGCAGAGAGCTCCGATACGGCGGGGTTTGGGGTGGGGGGATGGGACCGGTCGAACTAGTTTAAGGTCGACAGACTTATCGGTATTAAATAAATAGATTTTGGCGTATTAATACAGAGTCCTCACGGTGGTGAGTCGGCACGTGAGACCGGGTCACATTCCTAGACCTCTTCGTTAAGGGCTAATTATTGTATTGGACTTATTGGTTAAAGAAAAGATTTCAGGGGTTCTTTAAAAAAAAAAAAGTTCTTTGAATTTTTGCAAATTAAGAACAAAGTTGAAAGCATCAGCTTAAAATTTCTTTGTTGAAACATAATTTAAAAAAAAAATCTTTAAATGCCATTTCTGTAATTTAATACAATTTGTCGCATTCTGGTGGAAGTGTGAGCTAGTCTGTACTCTTACCACATTGTTTTCTGGTGGAAGTGTGAGCTTAGCCTGTTCTATTACAATATTGCTCTCTGGTGGTAGTAAATTAGTGATGGGGGGGAGGTCATGGGGGTAGGTGATGGAGGGAGGTGATGGGGGTAGGTGTTGGGGGTAGGTGAAGGGATAGGTGAAGGGATGGGTTATGGGGTAGGTGATGGGGGTAGGTGAAGGGGTAGGTGAAGGGGTAGGTGAAGGGG
>CAXITT010001105.1:45812-58489 GCA_964033795.1 Lymnaea stagnalis | reverse complement strand
AACATATAAAAACTGAAAATACATATATATAAACTTATTATTGTATACATATATAAATATACACATTATATATATATATATATATATATATATATATATATATATATATATATATATATATAAATTAACATTAACATTAACATATGCATATATACACATTGGTATTTAGACAGAGAAATCCATCTATACGGTAAAATATCAAAATCTTTTTATCAGATGCATCGGTGTCTAGTCAAGCGAAATGTCCCCACTTCCGATTACAAGGATGTAGTCATTAATTTCATTAATCCAAAGTGTAGATCTATTCCGTTCTGTGCCACTTTACGTATTCAAATGTTACTTTGGTAATCGACAGTAGCAGTGTCATCCTATGTATGGAGATTGCCATATATATAATCCACGGTGACAGTGTGATTCTATGTAGGGAGATTGCCAGATATTTCATCCACGGTAGCAGTGCCATCCTATGTAGGGAAAATGCCAGATATGTCAGCCACGGTAGCAGTGTCATCCTATGTATGGAGATTGCCAGATATATCATTCACGGTGACAGTGTGATTCTATGTAGGGAGATTGCCAGATATGTCAGCCACAGTAGCAGTGTCATCCTATGTACGGAGATTGCCAGATATATAATTCACGGTGACAGTGTGATTCTATGTAGGGAGATTGCCAGATATGTCAGCCACAGTAGCAGTGTCATCCTATGTAGGGAGATTGCCAGATATGTCAGCCACAGTAGCAGTGTCATCCTATGTAGGGAGATTGCCAGATATGTCAGCCACAGTAGCAGTGTCATCCTATGTAGGGAGATTGCCAGATATGTCAGCCACAGTGTCAGTGTCATCCTATGTAGGGAGATTGCCAGATATGTCAGCCACAGTGTCAGTGCCATCCTATGTAGGGAGATTGCCAGATATGTCAGCCACAGTAGCAGTGTCATCCTATGTAGGGAGATTGCCAGATATGTCAGCCACAGTAGCAGTGTCATCCTATGTAGGGAGATTGCCAGATATGTCAGCCACAGTGTCAGTGTCATCCTATGTAGGGAGATTGCCAGATATGTCAGCCACAGTGTCAGTGCCATCCTATGTAGGGAGATTGCCAGATATGTCAGCCACAGTAGCAGTGTCATCCTATGTAGGGAGATTGCCAGATATATAATTCACGGTGACAGTGTGATTCTATGTAGGGAGATTGCCAGATATGTCAGCCACAGTAGCAGTGTCATCCTATGTACGGAGATTGCCAGATATATAATTCACGGTGACAGTGTGATTCTATGTAGGGAGATTGCCAGATATGTCAGCCACAGTAGCAGTGTCATCATATGTAGGGAGATTGCAAGATATATCAGCCACAGTAGCAGTGTCATCCTATGTAGGGAGATTGCCAGATATGTCAGCCACAGTAGCAGTGTCATCCTATGTAGGGCTTTCTAAACTAACAAGTGAATAAGAAAAGAAATAAATTGCTGACAAGAAAAATGATATTTACTAGACTAAAGTTTGGACCATTTCAAGAGCTTCGGTTCCCAATAAACATCACTTGTGGTTGTGGTAATTGAGCACATTTACAGTGGGAAAACTTGTATCTGTGTGCTACGTTATTATTTCAGCTGCAATTATGAAGCACCAGAAAGTAGTTTGAGGCCTCACTTTTAATACGTCAATTTCTACAATCTCATTGAGCAGTTAGCACACCATGACAATATATTAGCAACAACCTCAGTGTGCAGCTAGATCAATATGATAAAACAGTTTCTACAGTCTCACTGAGCAGTGAGCTCGCCATGACAATATATTAGCAACAACCTCAGTGTGCAGCTAGATCAATATGATAAAACAGTTTCTACAGTCTCACTGAGCAGTGAGCTCGCCATGACAATATATTAGCAACAACCTCAGTGTGCAGCTAGATCAATATGATAAAACAGTTTCTACAGTCTCATATATATTAGCAACAACCTCAGTGTGCAGCTAGATCAATATGATAAAACAGTTTCTACAGTCTCATTGAGCAGTTAGCTTACCATGACAACATATATTAGCAACAACCTCAGTGTGCAGCTAGATCAATATGATAAAACAGTTTCTACAGTCTCATTGAGCAGTTAGCTTACCATGACAACATATATTAGCAACAACCTCAGTGTGCAGCTAGATCAATATGATAAAACAGTTTCTACAGTCTCACTGAGCAGTTAGCTCACAATGATAAAAAAAATTTCACAGTTCAGAGAGCAGTTAGTTCACTATGGTAAAACAAATTTCACAATCTCAGATAGCAGAAAGATCACTCTGATAAAACAAATTGCACAATTTCAGTGAGCAGTTGGTTCACTATGATAAAACAAATTTCACAATCTCAGTGAGCAGTTGGTTTACTATGATAAAACAAATTTCACAATCTCAGAGAGCAGTTGGTTCACTATGATAAAACAAATTTCACAATCTCAGAGAGCAGTTGGTTTACTATGATAAAGCAAATTTCACAAGCTCAGAGAGCAGTTGGTTCTCTATGATAAAACAAATTTCACAATCTCAGAGAGCAGTTGGTTCACTATGATAAAACAAATTTCATAATCTCAGTGAGCAGTTGGTTCACTATGATAAAACTGTTTCCATACCATTAGTGAGCAGTACTATCACCGTGATTATTGTTGATTGAATTAGGTAATTGGCCTTATTGTTAACTAGTGAGGGCTTGTTTGTTACATTGACCTGCCCTATAGGACATAATTTAGTTTATATAAATAAGTCAATTTGTAGGCTTATTTGCAGGATGGTTCGGACGTTAATTTCGCATCGGCCTCTACGTTGATATATGGATCAGGTTTGAATCTGGTTTCTGAACAGAGACGGGGAGACCTACATTTTGATCAGAAACCTGGAACATATAAGATTTTGATTTTCTATTTGTTGTTCTCTTGTTTTGTCTTTCCCGCAGAAGGAGGCGTTTAGTCGAAACGTTTTTGTAACTGCCCTGTCTTTCTTCAAGCACAAACTTGTATTGTTCCAAGTTTATATACAATTGAAACGGTTTGAACGCAGACCCTCTCAGATTATACTTTGCACAAATTCGCATAACCTATCTGGAAATATTGCCGGGGTTTGAACTAAAAATATTCCATAACGTAGTGAGACAGACGGGGACAAGCATTAAGAATTTATTTATGTAAGGATATCCAACATTTATTACGTTGGTGAACGGAGTATGTGGGTGATGTAACTGAGTGTATATAATTACACATATTAATGTAAAATATATGTACTAGCTTATGCTTAATACATAATTTTGATCCTTCAAAATTATGATTGTCTTTGTCAACGTTGATTCAACAACAATTTATCATAAACATAATTATATACATATAAACAAATTTAAAAATAAATCTTTCACAGCCAACACAATGAAATATGCTGAGTGAACTCGAAAACTAGAAGCTTAATACACAAAAACTTTAACAATACACAACCTTTGAATGTTGTGAATTCATTAAGATGGACGCTATGAGAGAAATCTATGAACTATTGCTGCAAACCATTTTAAATATTTACATTTCCTATGAATTGTGTAATTTTTGGAACACTTTGTTCAGATATTATACTTAGAAATGTAAATAAGAAGAGATAAGATACCTCAAATTAGAGACCGACCGAAAGTGATTTTCTGATTTCGGCCGAAAGTTTAAAATGACTTTCGGCCGAAACCGAAAAAAGGCCGAAAGTTTAAAAATGACTTTCGGCCGAAACCGAACAAAGACCGAAAGTTAAAAATGAATTTCGGCCGAAACCGAAGCCGAAGCCGAATTCGAAAAAGAAATATTAAGATATTTTGAAATTCGTTCCCGCATACATTCTGCTTACATCGAAAATGATGTGGGGAAAATATAAATATTTACATTCTTTTTATAAAAATGAGATAATCGTAAATATTAATAAATAAAAATCTAATTTAGGGTTCTCAAACTCGCGGCCAGCGAGCCATTTGTGACCCGCAAGACGATATTTTGCGGCCCGCTACATGACAGAAAAGTTTAGTGTAAATGCGCCGGCCCGTTTCCCCCATTCTCATATATATAACGTGACTCTCCGCGACGGTTTCAGTCGAATCTCACCGACTAATCTAATTCTGATTTTTTTTTTAATGTCTCTATATATTTTTGTATGCCAGCTCTCTGGCAACAGTGGGTAGGTGGATGAAAGTGAATCCTAGTTCTTGAGAACCCTTAATAATTTTTTTGTTATTTATAAAGGTTGAACAGATTGTAACAGTTGTAATTGCTTTTTTGTGGATTACTTGATGCGGCCCATTCTCATTCAGACACTACATCCTGCGCCCCCTCCCCCCTCCCATAATTTGAGTTTGATACCCTTGATCTAATGAATACTTTGGATTTTACCATTTTAATATAAAACTAATTTAAATTGCTTTACAATTTTTTTCAAATTTGTATGGTAGGAGAAAATTTGGCAGAAATTGGGGGGTGGGGGGGAGGAGGGGAAATTAATGCAAAATATTATTTTTTTGAAACCGGGTCTCTAAAAAATGTGGTTCTAAAAGATCACTTAATTTGTTTTTAAAGATCGTTTAGTTGGTTGTTATTGATCGGTTAGTTTGTTGTAAAAGATCGGTGAGTTTGTTCATAAAGATCGCTTAGATTGTTCTAAAATATCGATTAGTTTAATCTTAAAGATCCCTTAATTTGTTCTTAAAGAAAGCTTAGTTTGTTGTTAAAGATCATTTAGTTTGTTGTTAAAGATCGTTTAGTTTGTTCTTAAAGATCGGTGAGTTTGTTCATAAAGATCGCTTAGATTGTTCTAAAATATCGATTAGTTTAATCTTAAAGATCGCTTAATTTGTTCTTAAAGAAAGTTAGTTTGTTTTTAAAGATCGTTTAGTTTGTTGTTAAAGATCGTTTAGTTTGTTGTTAAAGATCGTTTAGTTTGTTGTTAAAGATCGTTTAGTTTGTTGTTAAAGATATTTTAGTTTGTTGTAAAAGATCGTTTAGTTTGTTCTTAAAGATCGTTTAGTTTGTTGTTAAAGATCGTTTAGTTTGTTGTTAGAGATCGTTTAGTTTTTTGTTAAAGATCGTTTAGTTGTTTTAAAGATCGTTTAGTTTGTTCATAAAGATCACCTGGTTTGTTGTTAAAGATCGTTTAGTTTGTTCTTAAAGATCGCATTAGTTTATTGTTAAAGATCGTCCAGTTTTTGTTAATGATCGCTTTATTTGTTCTTAAAGATCCTTTAGTTTGTTCATAAAGATCGCTTAGATTGTTGTAAATTCACTTAGTTTTTTCATAAAGATTTCTTAGTTTGTTCTTAAAGATCTTTCAGTTTGTTTTTAAAGAACATTTAGTCTTCTGTTAAAGATCGCTTAGTTTATTCTTATAAATCATTAAAGATCATTTGTTTTGTTCTTAAAGATCATTTAGTTCGGTCTTAAAAATCGTTTAGTTTGTTCTTTAAGATCGTTTAGTTTGTTATTAAAGATCGCTTAGATAGTTCTTAAAGATCGCTTAGTTTGTTTTAAAGATCGTTTAGTTTGTTCATAAATGTCGTTTAGTTTGTTGTTAAATATCATTTAGTTTGTTCTCAAAGATCGCTTAATTTGTTCTTAAATGTCGCTTAGTTTGTTGTAAAATATCGCTTTCGCTTAGTATTAAATGACCGAAAACCTGAGTAACTTTCGGCCGGGTGGCCGAAAGTCTAAGTCAATTTCGGCCGAAACCGAAGAAAAACCGAAAGTTAACTTTTCTCTTTCGGCCGAAACCGAAATTAAGCCGAAAGTTAACTTTCCAGTTTCGGCCGAAACCGAAACTTGGCCGAAAGTGATAAAATAGCCACTTTCGGCGCCGAAACCGAAGCCGAAGCCGAAATTCGGTCGGCCTCTACCTCAAATAAGACACACTATAAGTAACACGGGAGAGACAACGGTGTCACATCATTTAGATATTTTCAGGCAATATTCTATTCTCAAGCTTTCTTTTGCATTATTTTGTTTTACTGTATAGCATAGTGCGTTCAAAAAGAAATTTGACGAACATTTTAAAGTGTAAACTGAAAATAATATTCGACCAAACTTCCGTTGGATCAAATTTCCGTGGATCAATATTCCGTCGACATTTCTTTCCAACAATTTTCTGAATACGGACATGAGGTTATCCATGCAAGCAAACAGAAATTTTTATATCAATTCTATCATAAATCGTAGAGATGGAGAATCGTGTGAAAGTTTCAGAATGAAGGTAGAATAGTAACGCTGGGCGCAAAGTCAATTTGTGGAATGAAAACAGTGCGACCACGATTATAATCTGAGATGAATCCTACAGTGATGAAGTTGAGCTGAAGGTCCCTTACAATCATTCGGGCACCGTTGCATAAACCCTTTCTTTGGCTTGAGAATTTTCAGCAGCTTAATGATTACGTCTCTCATGAGCACTGGAATTTGAGGAAATATGAATGAAGGAGACTTCTAGGAGGAAAGCCTAAAGGAGTCTTCTACGTGGCATGACTGAAGAAGTCTTCCTCGTGGCATGGCTGAAGGAGTCTACTGAAGGAGTCTTTTAGTAGGCATGACTGTAGAAGTCTTCTTGTAGGCGTTTCTGAAGGAGTCAGTCCGTGAAGGAATTCTGGTTAGTTCGCTACATCATTTAATTTTTATGGCGATATAATAGGCGAAACTTCACATAAATTCGAGAGCCAGGTCAGGGACGTAGTTGTTCCGCAGATTAGTACGTTAGGATTGTTGACAGAAATAACAGCATTAACTGGACGTTTCACACAATAGCTTTGGCATTTGATAGATGGAAATTTCTTGTATGCAGCGGTTTCACTCTTTGTCTTACTTTAACGGATCTTCGGCCGCGCTTGTTAAAATTACGCACACAATCTGATATCTGCGCTGGCGCTATTTAGTGCTTAATGTACGCAGATGTGACGTAAACCCAAGCTGGCGCTGTCGCTGGATTCTTAACTGTGTGTTGCTTGAGGTCATGTTTTGTGAAGTAACTTTAGGAGACGGGACGTTCAGGCATTGCTGTCGGGCAATGTTTGGCGGGCTAGGGCTGCATCTAGTTTTTAAGAATCTCATTTACCGCAGCTTATCAGGAGTTTTATTTAGCGCACAATTAAACCTTAGCGTTAGTGACGGACATTGTTGCAGAGAGGATTGTGTGTGTTGCTATTAATAATACTGAAGTTCGTCTCTAGCTTGCTTCATAAGCAGTGGCGCTGTAGAATATATATACAAAGTCACAAATGTTTAATACATTTTCCCACAAGCCCTTTACGACGAAAGAAAAAGAAGAAAATACAAGCTCAATAAAATTTGTTATTTTTTTCCTGGTTTCTACTACATTTTATTTACAGGTTTGAGAATGAGCTTTCAATAGGCTTTGTCATTTCTAAGACCGGAAAACGTCATAGCGTACTATTTTTAGAAGGTCCGCGGACAAATATTGCTTAAACATGGCAGCTTATAGTGTGTTTCAGCATATCGCTCGGGCGATCCTTGTATCTAGAGTTACTGTTACATCTGACGTTCACGCAATGAAGTCGCATTTGAGAAAACAGAAGTAAAAAAAAAATGTGTAAAATATTTCATAAGATAGAGTTGTAAACAAGTTTCAGGCAAGAAGCCAGTATAGGAGCTGCTCATTCCTGCCCAAGACAATCAGTGACTGGAACAATCTTTCAAAAGGAACGGTTGAGGCGACAACACTAGACACATTTGTGTCTATTGCCTCCAACCTTTAAACCCCTAGTGCATGATTTCCTCATCAACACCAGTAACAGAAACATTGCAAATCCCATCTACATGCATAGGAGCCAAAATGATCAATAACTTGATCGTGGGCCCTTAAGATATAGAAGAAGACTTCGCTAACATAATAATACTGAACAGTGTTGACATTTTGTCCGCGCTGAGTACCCGGATGATCAGTAATGGTGACATCAGTTCTATTAATAGATTTCCGCCATTAAATGACAAGCCCTATAGGGTCACCATGCATCCGGGTTACCCCGGACCTGTCTTATTTTTATGACCCTGTCCGGGGCTGCTTGCCAGAGATATGGATTTTGTCCGGGTTTTCCCCCTGTCCATCCCGGATCGATACCACATTACTTGTCTGTGTTATATGGTACTCTGTTCTGTCTTATATACTGTTCAATTATTATTTATATACTATTCTGTTCTGAGTTATATATTGTTCTGTTCTGTGTTATATAATATACTGTAATGTGTGTATATATTTACTATAATGTTCTGGTGGATGTTATTGGCAAGCTGAAGGTCTGACATGCGGCAGCGTAACTTGCAGTTATAATCTCCGCTGCCAATAATACACTAAGGATTTAAAGGCACTCGTCAAAGGATGTTACGATATTCTCGGAAAAAATCTTCATATACCAAAGTCACCAAATGTTCCATAACACGATATGTGAAATGCGATGAATCTGTTTTAGCCTCTAAAGACTTAATGGCGGAACACAGCTATAAATCAATGGACTGGGGGCAGCTGTCTGTCCAGCACAATCGCATGATTGTTAGACCCGGTTCTGATATTTCACGGACAAATCCTTCAGTTCAATGTAATACAAGTTTAAAATATTTCCAATAAGCACACTATTTGATGTAGTTTAAATTTACTTATTGTTTCTACAACACTTAACAATGGCGTAAGCTACGTCGTAGCCCTGGGAGCCGCCAGCTAAATCGTAGCCCTAAACCGGCAACGGGTTGGTAACCGGATTTGATGAACATTTTGAGTGTTCTCTTTACCTTCTGGTGACTTATGGTGACACTAGCCATTTCAAGAGCCATTGATTTCTCCAGAGCGACTAAAACTGCTGAGACTGACAGCCAGCACATTTCTCTGTGTATGTTAAGGTGACATGTGTATGTGTTGCTCGTTGGGTTGGTTCAGTCCCGGGGTTTCACACGAAAACATGTTGTTTACATACTGTGTTCCTGTGGCGGCCATGAAGTCGATCAGTTGTTTAGGTAGCTTTCCTGGGAAAAAAGCTCTTCACAACCAAAAACACAATTAGTCAGCAATGTGACGTGATCAAATAAAGATACTTGACTTCTTCTCAGTGACCAAATAAAGATACTTGACTTCTTCTCAGTGACCAAATAAAGACACTTGACTTCTTTTCAGTGACCAAATACAGATACTTGACTTCTTCTCAGTGACAAAATAAAGACACTTGACTTCTTCTCAGTGACCAAATAAAGACACTTGACTTCTTCTCAGTGATCAAATAAAGATACTTGACTTCTTCTCAGTGACCAAATAAAGATACTTGACTTCTTCTCAGTGACCAAATTAAGATACTTGACTTCTTATCAGTGACCAAATTAAGATACTTGACTTCTGACCAATGACCTGATAAAGATACATGACTTCTGCTCAGTGACCAAATAAAAACACTTGACTTCTTCTCATTGACCAAATAAAGACACTTGACTTCTTCTCAGTGACCAAATAAAGATACTTGACTTCTTCTCAGTGACCAAATAAAGACACTTGACTTCTTTTCAGTGACCAAATACAGATACTTGACTTCTTCTCAGTGACCAAATAAAGACACTTGACTTCTGCTCAGTGACCAAATAAAGATACTTGACTTCTGCTCAGTGACCAAATAAATATACTTGACTTCTTCTCAGTGACCAAATTAAGATACTTGACTTCTTCTCAGTGACCAAATAAAGATACTTGACTTCTGCTCAGTGACCAAATAAAGATACTTGACTTCTTCTCAGTGACCAAATAAAGATACTTGATTTCTTATCAGTGACCAAATTAAGATACTTGACTTCTTATCAGTGACCAAATTAAGATACTTGACTTCTGCTCAGTGACCAAATAAAGATACTTGACTTCTTCTCAGTGACCAAATAAAGATAATTGACTTCTGCTCAGTGACCAAATAAAGATACTTGACTTCTTCTCAGTGACCAAATAAAGATACTTGAATTCTTATCAGTGACCAAATTAAGATACTTGACTTCTTATCAGTGACCATATTAAGATACTTGACTTCTGTTCAGTGACCAAATTAAGATACTTGACTTCTTATCAGTGACCAAATAAAGATACTTGACTTCTGCTCAGTGACCAAATAAAGATACTTGACTTCTTCTCAGTGACCAAATAAAGATACTTGACTTCTTCTCAGTGACCAAATAAAGATACTTGACTTCTTCTCAGTGACCAAATAAAGATACTTGACTTCTTCTCAGTGACCAAATAAAGATACTTGACTTCTGCTCAGTGACCAAATAAAGATACTTGACTTCTTCTCAGTGACCAAATAAAGATACTTGACTTCTTCTCAGTGACCAAATAAAGATACTTGACTTCTTCTCAGTGACCAAATAAAGATACTTGACTTCTTCTCAGTGACCAAATAAAGATACTTGACTTCTTCTCAGTGACCAAATAAAGATACTTGACTTCTTCTCAGTGACCAAATAAAGATACTTGACTTCTTCTCAGTGACCAAATAAAGATACTTGACTTCTTCTCAGTGACCAAATAAAGATACTTGACTTCTTCTCAGTGACCAAATAAAGATACTTGACTTCTTCTCAGTGACCAAATAAAGATACTTGACTTCTTCTCAGTGACCAAATAAAGATACTTGACTTCTTCTCAGTGACCAAATAAAGATACTTGACTTCTTCTCAGTGACCAAATAAAGATACTTGACTTCTGCTCAGTGACCAAATAAAGATACTTGACTTCTGCCCAATGACCTGATAAAGATACATGACTTCTGCTCAGTGACCAAATAAAAACACTTGACTTCTTCTCAGTGACCAAATAAAGACACTTGACTTCTTCTCAGTGACCAAATAAAGACACTTGACTTTTTCTCAGTGACCAAATAAAGATACTTGACTTCTTCTCAGTGACCAAATAAATACACTTGACTTCTTTTCACTGACTAAATACAGATACTTGACTTCTTCTCGGTGACCAAATAAAGACACTTGACTTCTGCTCAGTGACCAAATAAAGATACTTGACTTCTGTTCAGTGACCAAATAAATATACTTGACTTCTTCTCAGTGACCAAATTAAGATACTTGACTTCTTCTTAGTGACCAAATAAAGATACTTGACTTCTTCTCTGTGACCAAATAAAGATACTTGACTTCTTCTCAGTGACCAAATAAAGATACTTGATTTCTTATCAGTGACCAAATTAAGATACTTGACTTCTTATCAGTGACCAAATTAAGATACTTGACTTCTGCTCAGTGACCAAATAAAGATACTTGACTTCTTATCAGTGACCAAATAAAGATACTTGACTTCTGCTCAGTGACCAAATAAAGATACTTGACTTCTTCTCAGTGACCAAATAAAGATACTTGACTTCTGCTCATTGATCAAATAAAGATACACGACTTCTTCTTCTTTCTTCTATATCTTAAGGGCTCACGATCAATTTATTGATCATTTTGGCTCCTATGCATGTAGAGGGGATTTGCAATGTTTCTCTTCCTGGTGTTGATGAGGAAATTTCACAGATTTCCAGTGCCACTTTGTGAGGGAATCATGCACTAGTGGTTTGAAGGCTTGAGGCAATGGACACAAATGTGTCTAGTGTTGTCGCCTCAACCGTTCCTTTTGAAAGATTGTTCAATTCCCTGATTGTCTTTGGCAAGAATGAGCAGCTCCTGTACTGGCTTCTTGCTGGTATGAGCCTGAATTGTCTTCTCAGTGACCAAACAAAAATACTTGAGGTTTTCTCGGTGACCAAATAAAGATACTTGCCTTCTTTTCAGTGACCACGGAGAACAGAAAAACACTCAAGTGAAACAAGTCAATTGAAAACGAACTAAAAGTTGAATATCTTTTGGGTTGTATTCTTAACTAAATCCAAATATATTGCATTTTTAACATGAGGTCATACCCTCACATTCTTTAAAGCCACAACCCCACATTTTAGCAGATACATATTAAATAGAAACCCAGTTCCGATACAACCGAAACTGATAAAATATTGACCTTGTTAGACACATGGTACCAAATTGGCATGAAAGATGGGAAAACAATAAAACTTAAGCTTTAAAAATAGCAAAAAATCCGTGTTTAAATAAAGCTGTTATCAGTTTTGGTAGATGCAGCCTAATTTTTTTTTTAGAAAAGATTATATTTTATTGTGTGAAAAATAGCAATTTAAACACGAGTCAAAATAACTGGCTAATTTAGTGCTCCGGGGTGGAGGGAAAAGGTGATGATAGACGTTAACAAATATCCTGAGATAAATGATGCTACAGTTCATTGGAAATTCTACTGTGGGGTTTGTTATTTAATCACTGAAATCTATTAAAAGAACAACCAGGCTTACAGTCTGGCCAATATCATTAAGATATTAATAAAAGATTGAATTCCTGTTTGGCTAATCTCACAACAGCTGTTCGGAACGTCTACGACAATGAAAGGCAGCATACTGGGGAAAACCAGGACGAAAACGTATTAACCATTTCACTTCTGGAAGATTTTACAAACAAAGTGTTACTGAGATCTATCTATCTATCTATCTATCTATCTATCTATCTATCTATCTATCTATCTATCTATCTATCTATCTATCTATCTATCTATCTATCTATCTATCTATCTATCTATCTATCTATCTATCTATCTATC
>CAXITT010001105.1:12440-24047 GCA_964033795.1 Lymnaea stagnalis | reverse complement strand
AACACAAAGCCCCCCACCATGAAACACCACCCCAAACACAAAGCCCCCCACCATGAAACACCACCCCAAAGCCCCCCCCCCACGAAATACAACACAAAACCCCCCCCCCCCCACAATCCCAACCCCCAAACCCCCCCCCCCCCCAAGGGGACATGATCTAGTTACTCTACTGTTTTTATAACAATTACATTACTAGTTTATCAAGAGTATTCGCATTCCCAAATGTGGCGCCCCATCTCAAACCCACCTCACACCAACAGGACGATCTCTTAATCTATTTCCTATGTGTCACGGACGGTCTATATTTAAAGACAACCGCCCAAAGCCGGTTTTATGTGTATATATATATAGTGAATGAAATTCATGAAGGAGATGAACATAACCAGACGCTTTATTGTACTTGACTTAGTCGCCAACCAGAATGTTCTGTGTCATAAGATCTCCCCTGGAACACGATTGTGCAATTAAAAGCTTGTTTAAGTGAACCGTTGCCTAGCAACCATCACTTAAAACCCGTTGAATTGATAAAAAAAAAAAAAAAAAGAAGAAAAAACATTAAATTGCAAAAACCGTCAACTAATTGGTGCCAAGAAAAAACAAAAGAAAACCTCAACAGCATAACGAACGGATGTCGCCAACCAGAATGTTCTGTGGCATAAGATCTCCCCTGGAACACGATTGTGCAAATAAAAGCTTGTTTAAGTGAACCGTTGCCTAGCAAACATCAATTAAAACCCGTTGAATTGATAAAAAAAAAAAAAAAAGAAGAAACAACATTAAATGGCAAAAACCGTCAGCTAATTGGTGCCAAGAAAAAACAAAAGAAAACCTCAACAGAATAACGAACGGAGGTTTTTCTTCCAATTTTTGTGGTTTTTGCTAACGTCTTTATTTAGATTTCTAAAGGCCAAGTTTCATCGTCAGCTTCCATTACTCCGCAACCATTTCGTGAGTTCGTTATCCGTGAAGAAATGGCGCATTAGCCCGTTTGAGTTCAAGGTTTCTTGGTTAGTGCTTTCTCTTAAAAAAATTTAAAAAAAATAGATGTGTTTGAGAGACAAAAACCCACAAAGTTGTCAGAAAATGTCCACATTAGTATCTACATAAATGTCTTCATAAATGTTTACATACATCGAATAGTCCCAGTGTTGTTGACTGTTCTTCGCCTGATCATAAATTGAACTATTTTTTTAACACAATTATTTATATTTCAATACTGATGTTTAAAAAAAAAACCCAAACTTTTCCTATTATTCATCGTGGCCAAATTTGTACACATTCTACCAATTTATTATACATGAATCAATCAACTCTGTGCCAAAAATTTTGATCTTATATTTAACACATTTTTTTGTAATTGCTGTAAAACGAATGCTGTTAATTGTTTTGTTGAAACTTTGTTGGTGAAATTCATGTTGCCAAAATAAAGTGCTTTGAATCTGAACACGTTCGCCTCCTTCCATGTTTATCTGTACACAATTGCAGGCATGGCGTACACAGTAATCGAGAGATAGAGTGTTTTTTTTTGGTTTTTTTTCGTGTGTGGAAATTTATAATTATTTATTTAAACCGTATAACATACAAGATAAACTATATAACTATACATACAAGTCAACATGTATAAGTATGCATAGAAGAAAAATATATCTTATACATACAAGTAAAACTATAGAAACAAAACATACATACAAAACATAAACTATACATACAAAACCAATAATATTAATGTTACATGCAAGATCAAGAATATAAACTATACATACAAAACAAAACTATACATACAAGAACAACTAAACATGCAAGACAAATCATATAGCTATTTATACATGACAAACCATATAGCCATATATACAAGACAAAACATATAGCTATACATACAAGACACAATAAATAGCTATTGATATTAGACTAAATATATAAATTATAAACATAAGAGAAAATATAGGTATAATAACTATACAATTAGTTTGCAATGATGCAACCGAGTTGTTTGAACCACACAGTGATGCAATTGAGTTGATTAAACCACACAGTGGTGAAACTAAGTTGATTAAACCACACAGTGATGCAACTGAGTTGATTGAACCTCACAGTGGTGAAATTAAGTTGATTGAACCACACAGCGATGCAACTGAGTTGATTGAACCACACTGTGGTGAAACTAAGTAGATAGAACCACACAGTGATGAAACTTGGTTGATTAAACCACACAGTGATGAAACTGAGTTGATTAAACCACACAGTGATGCAACTGAGTTGATTAAACCACACACTGATGCAACTGAGTTGATTGAACCAGACAATGCGGATACTCAGTTAATTACACCTCACAGGAAACTGAGACTTATTTTAGGAAACTTAATTAAAATAAGAAAAAAAGTATTGTGATACTACTTTGTAATCACCTTATAGCACCAAGCTATATATATATCAACTTTTTTTGCTGTGAAAAATATCCAAATCTCACTGGATGCGACAATTTAGAACAGACATCCTGCTATGAGTTGAATTTTGTGACTCCATTTTTGGACATACTAAAATAACTCGCAATAAATCATTATTAAAAAGTAATATTCCTCCAAGTCGGTGGTCTCCAAGATGGTGGTCTCCAAGATGGTGGTCTCCAAGATGGTGGTCTCCAAGATGGTGGTCTCCAAGATGGTGGTCTCCAAGATGGTGGTCTCCAAGATGGTGGTCTCCAAGATGGTGGTCTCCAAGATGGTGGTGTCCAAGATAGTGGTCTCCAAGATGATGGTCTTCAAGATGGTGGTCTCAAAGATGGTGGTCTCCAAGATGGTGGTCTCCAAGATGGTGGTCTCCAAGATGATGGTCTCCAAGATGGTGGTCTCCAGGTTAGTGCTCTACAAGAAGATGGTCTTCAATATGGTGATGTCCGAGATGGTAATTTCTAAGATGGTGGTCTCCAAGATAGTGGTCTACAGGTTAGTGCTCTACAAGAAGATGGTCTTCAATATGGTGATGTCCGAGATGGTAATTTCTAAGATGGTGGTCTCCAAGATAGTGGTCTCCAGGCTAGTGCTCTACAAGGAGATGGTCTTCAATATGGTGATGTCCGAGATGGTAATTTCTAAGATGGTGGTCTGCAAGATAGTGGTCTCCAAGATGGTGGTTTCCTAGATGGTGGTCTCCAGGATGTGGTCTTCAAGATGGTGGTCTCTAAGATCGTGGTCTCCAAGATGGTGTTCTTCAAAGATGGTGGTCTCCAAGAAGGTGGTCTTCAGGATGGTGGTCTCCAATTTGGTGGTCTCCAAGATGGTGGTTTCCAAGATGTGGTCGCCAAAATGGTGGTAGACCAAGATGGTGTTCTCCAAGACGGTGGTCTTTATTTGGTTAATGCCTCCTTCAGCATGAAGGCTAAGGAATATAATGAAGAAATAATTAAATGTTTTATAAGTATATATATTAATAGAGAAAACAAGAGATATAGTTTAACACAAAAATATATTGAATGGATGAAAAAATATGGAAATGATTAGATCAATATTTTTACTTGACGCAAATATTTTCTAGTGCATAGAATTTGAACATTTTGCCTTAAAAAATAAAAAAAAATAATTAAAATATCAAAATATGGTAACTGTCTTGTAACTGATATCGGGGACTGTCTTGTGATTGATATGGCAACTGCCTTGTGATTGAAATGGGAACTGTCTTGTGATTGATATGGGGGACTACGTCTACGTGAAATAGACAAATGTTTTAACATTGTTAAAATCCAACATAACGTACTTGGGTCGGGTACATATGTTACTCTTTGCAGTCAAAATACAAACAACCGAAACAACAAATGAACCAAATCAACCAAAGCCACAAAAAAAAAAATCAAAACAAACCAAACAACCAAATAAGAAAAAACAAGTTAAATTACCAATAATTACAATTAAAATTGTTCGATTAAATTTTTAAAAAGTTTTTTTTTTTTTTTTTTTAGTTCCAACATTTGATGACGTCACTTTGATGGTTTGGCTGCCAGTTGATATTTTCGATTAAATTTTTAAAAATTTTTTTTTTTTTTTTTTTTAGTTCCAACATTTGATGACGTCACGTTGATGGGTTGGCTGCCAGTTGATATCTCTAAATACATTCAAGAACAATTTGACTAGTCTAAGAGGAAACTACAATTTGAGATAAAATTATATAATTATATTATTTCAGATGTCAGGACCACCCACATCGTTTATTAATACAATAATAGAGACATGTGATACGCCTTTCAAATTGACTTTGTATATTTCTGAATTCCATGTCAAGGTTACAGACGCACCAGTGAGTTTGGCATGGCGTTTGATATCACAACACGATACACGACAGCGATTTCTGACCAGATCCATTAAGTAAGTTCCAGAATTTTTAAACGGAAAGCTGAGATTTTATAATGTTACATTCACATTACAAGGTCAAATTTAAACAGTTTCACACAGGATATTAGATTTAATAACTTTAAGTTTCAAAAGTTTTGGTCGTCATTCTAAATCAACGGTTCTCAACCCGTGGGTCGTGGGCCCTTTGGGACATTTTGTTTGTAGCATCCGGGTTTGTAGCATTCATGCTTGTATCATTTTGTTTGTTGCATTTTGTTTGTATCATTTTTGATTGTATCATTTTGATTGTACCATTTTGTTTGTTGCATTTTGTTTGTATCATTTTGTTTGTATCATTTTTGATTGTATCATTTTGATTGTATCATTTTGTTTGTATCATTTTGTTTGTTGCATTTTGTTTGTATCATTTTGTTTGTATCATTTTTGATTGTATCATTTTGATTTTATCATTTTGCTTGTATCATTTTGCTTGTATCATTTTGCTTGTATCATTTTGCTTGTATCATTTTGCTTGTATCATTTTGATTGTAACATTTTGCATGTAGAAGGCACGTTAGTACAACTCATGTTTGTATTATTCTTGTTTGTATAAGTCGTATTTGTAACAGTAAAGTTTCTACAATTGATGTTTGTATCACTAATGTGTGTATCATTTTGTTTGTAGCATTCATGTTTGTGTCAGCCTTGCTATTATCAGTCATTTTAGTATAATTCATTTTATATCATTCATGTTTGCATCATCATTATTAATGTACTAGAATAAATGACCCGATGTTATCTGGATAATAATCGTAGATTCTTTGCGATAATTTCTAACTGCTAAGGCGAAAATTCACCACAATTCATAACTTTAGAAATGTAATGATATTACGTTTCTAGCATCCTTAATTTTTTAGAAGTATTTATCTGTTATATATTATAGGCCTACCCTACACACTTTCACGCTCCTAAACTACTTTTTCCCCCCTCTAAACATGACCTTAAATTACACAGTCTAAATCATCACTAATTATATCACTTTTGTCAATAAAGAAGTTGATTGAGGGACAATTACTACGTTAGAGATATAATTTAGATTTACCACTTTTCGTGCCCTTGAATTACAACTTTTTTCCTCTAATAATTGTTTTAAAAAACTTGCCTTAAATTTACACCAAAAACTCTATATATGATATAAAAAATTTTTATATTATAGAAATTATATATATATTGATATCTTCAGCAAAAATTTAAACACATTTTTGCTTTTTTAAAAAAAAAATATGCATTATAAGAAAATCGTACAACAAAGAATTCTTTTATCTAAAGAAAAAATGTGCCACCGTTTTTCACGTCTATAACAGAGTTGAGTGTTGTTTTTTGTTTTTTTTAAATTTAAATGGTTAATCTCATAAAATGAAAATCTCTTTACTTTTTACAAAGTAAAAACAAAAATATATTTTAAGTTTTTGAAAGTAAATAATAACCCATCTCTATTTTTCAAAAAATTTTCGAGTGTGTAAAATGATTGGGTTTTGATATTCATGGGTAGACTTAAATAAATGTACCCAAGATTTATTAACGCCATTGATTTTCTTAATGGGAGTCGCTTAGTCACTTCCTTGTTTGGTCACGTGATGTGAGTAAGCCATCACTAGGCTGCAACACACAACAAAAGATACTTCATCAGTGCTTCCCCAATGTTATGTTAATTAAAAATTTTACCTTTCGTAATATTCTGGAATGCACGCGTTTTTTAAATGAAATCCATAAATGTGACAATAAATATACGTCAGTTATGATTAAAGGAAGAAAGTTATTTCAAGAAAAATTTGTGAGCGATATTCGATGGGAACTATCAATACTATTATCGGCAGTGTTTTTATTCAATATTGATGCAGGAGTCATTCCCCTTTGTTTATTTTATTGTTAATTTTCATTGGACGAAATGTAGTGTAGTTGTAGTGTGTATCGGGCTACTGTTGTCAAGCACTAGTGTGTTGTAGACAGTATACCGGAAATCTTACTCGTTTTTACTCACATCACGTGACAAAATAATTGACTAAGCGACTCCCATTGGTAAACATATGTATATTTGTAAAAAGAGAATGTAAAATCACTTTTTTCACATACCGGTATGTAATACTATAGGAGTTAACTATGTTGTTATCCACGTAAAAATGTACTGAGCCCTTTTCCTTCCTCCGATATGAATGTACTCAAGAAGGTTAATTATTTATCAGATTAATTCCTTTATTTTGAGACGTATCTTGTGCTGCCTTGAGCAAAATGAACATACCCATATTTGTAAAAAGAGAATGTAACATCTCTTTTTTCCCAAATGTAATACCATAGGATTTAAATATATTGTCATCCACGTGAAAATGTAAACATCCTTTTTCCGCCTCCGATGTGAATGTATCGAAGAAGGTTTTTTTTTTGAGACGTATCTTGTGCTGCCTGGGGCAAAGTAACCAGCCCCTCCCCCACCCAGATTTAAATAAATTTAGAAAAATCTTCCACGGGATATTTGATATTTTTATCATTTAAATGTGTATTATTTGTGTTAGTATCTTTCATGTTTGCAGATTTTTGTTTGTAACTTTCACGTTTGCAAATTTTTTATTGTAGCTTTCATGTTTTTAGCTTTCAAGTTTCGAGCATTAATTTTGTAGCATTGATTTTTTGTTGCTTTCATGTTTGCAGCTTTCAAGTTTGTAGTAAATGAAGAGATTAGTGAGGGGAAAAAATCAAAATGATTTACGAAATTTCAACGAAAAGCAATGATATCTTGATAATAATATATAAAACTTCTTAGGCTATGAAGATTTGCCTTAACATTTCCTGATTATCGATTGGTTGCTAAGCAACCACGATAACTCAAGTTCGTTGACTATTATAATAAAACAAAACTATATTATCCGACAGAAGTCAGAGATGAAAAAAAAGTTTATGCTGGGCTGAAAAGTGCATTTCTCAAGTAGAAGACCCTGCTGTACCAAACGCCCACGCACACTATTACCAGCAAGATGATCTCATACATTGAATAGAGTGGAGAAATTTGTACTTTTAAAACTTTTCTTTGACGGCTTCAGGGTCTTCTATGCTAAAGCTCGATGTGACCGATTCCTTACGCATCCCCATGTTTTTCTCATCCCTATGATTTGCATTCCAACGTTATCCTCATCTCCATATTATCCTCATCGTTATGTTATCCCCACCCCTATGATATCCTCATCATCTATGTTATCCTCGCCCATGTGTTTTCCTCATCATCTATGTTATCCTCATCCATATGCTATCCTCATACCCATGTTATACTCATCACAACTCATTAAAAAATTATCTCCAACAATTTCATCAACGCCCATAAACTTTCTCAAACATATCCCATCATTCCCGCCTTCCCATTCCTTTATAGCCTCACCCCATCTTCCCCATATTCCCTCATCTCCTCTTTCTCTCATTCCCTCATCCTTTCATTTTCTCACACAAAACTCCTTCAGAGCCTACCCTCCTCACCTGACTTATATAAAAAAAAAAATTCAAAGCCACCAACCCACTCCCCTAACCTTTAACCCATGCACTCCCATCACTCCCATCACTCCATCACTCCCATCACTCCCCAACATTCATTTTCCAACCAGCCCCTCCCCACGCCATCCTCTTCACATGATTATCAGTTCTTTCTCCAACCTGTCCCATACGCTTGACCCAATGGTTGCCAGTACTAATCTCCAACGTGTCTCATATGCTTGACCAAAATGGTTGCCAGTACTCGCTCCAACCTGTCCCATCTGCTTGACCCAATGGTTGCCAGTACTCTCTCCAACCTGTCTCATACGCTTGACCAAATGGTTGCCAGTACTCTCTCCAACCTGTCCCATATGCTTGACCCAATGGTTGCCAGCACTCTCTCCAACCTGTCCCATCTGCTTGACCCAATGGTTGCCAGTACTCTCTCCAACCTGTCCCATACGCTTGACCCAATGGTTGCCAGTACTCTCTCCAACCTATCCCATATGCTTGACCCAATGGTTGCCAGTACTCTCTCCAACCTATCCCATATGCTTGACCCAATGGTTGCCAGTACTCTCTCTCAGCACTCTCCAACCTGTCCCATATGCTTGACCCAATAGTTGCCAGTACTCTCTCCAACCTGTCTCATACGCTTGACCCAATGGTTGCCAGTACTCTCTCCAACCTGTCCCATATGCTTGACCCAATGGTTGCCAGCACTCTCTCCAACCTGTCCCATATGCTTGACCCAATGGTTGCCAGTACTCTCTCCAACCTGTCTCATACGCCTGACCCAATGGTTGCCAGTACTCTCTCCAACCTATCCCATATGCTTGACCCAATGGTTGCCAGAACTCCCTCCAATCTGTCCCATATGCTTGACAGTAATCAAAAGTATGCAGATAATAATAGATAGCTCCGAGTGCAGATAATACACAATAAAAGCACATTTAAAACAGTGAGGCATGCCTAGTAATGATCAACGCAACAGAGAGATATCACACACACCACCTGGACGGATAGTTTCAATCGAAATAAAATTTAAAATAGAAATCAATGGAAAATAATTGCATCCACCGCATTGCTGGATTAAGCATGTCGATCCAAACATAGAATTATGAGGACATTTAGTTATGCGCAAACGGAAAAGAACATTTCAATTTGAATATATATAACAATGGTTTTATTCTTTTCTAATTTGTTATTTAAAATTGATCATAACAGGTGTTACGAGGAGGGCTTCGGTCCTGACTTGTCACAGATTGAGTGTAATGAGGAGGACTACGGTCCTGACTTGTCACATAACAGGTGTTACGAGGAGGGCTTCGGTCATGACTTGTCACAGATTGAGTGTAATGAGGAGGACTACGGTTCTGACTTGTCACATAACAGCTGTTACGAGGAGGGCTACGGTCCTGCCTTGTCACAGAACCAGTGTAATGAGGAGGACTTCCGAGTCGACCACACAAATCAAATCAGCTGGATCAGTTTTCCCTGTCCTCAAAACCTCTACCTTATTCCTTGAGCTCTAGGTACGTTAACTTGCCCAAAACACCTGCCATATCGCGGCCAGGTGCAGCTACGACTATCATTGCCAGGTAAAACTGCGACAATCGTTGACAGGTAAACAAACCTACGACTACTGTTGCCAGGTACACATACGACTATCGCTGCCAGATACACCTTTGACTATCATTAACAGATACATCTATAACTATCGTTGACAGGTAAAACTGCAACTATCTTTACCAGGTACACCAACTACTATCTTTGCCAGGTAAAACTACAACTATCTTTGCCAGGTACACCAACTACTATCTTTGCTAGGTACACCAACGACAACTGTTGCCAGGTACACCTACGACAACTTTTGCCAGGTACACCTACGACAACTGTTGCCAGGTACACCTACGACGATCGTTGCCAGGTAAACCTACGACAACTGTTGCCAAGTACATCTTCGACAATTGTTGCCAGGTACGTTCACTGTTCATTTAAGAGAAAGTGAGTCACCCGGTCTGACCGATGAAATTTAAGATCTGTAACTAAACACCTTTTTAAATAGAATGATCTTAGTCAGTCTCGTTTGTATGTCCTTTTAATTACAACTATGTAAGACAACATATTGAGTTACACGCTAGACGTTGGTAGAATGTAAAGAAAAAGAGTGGAGGGGGGGGGATTGTTTGTATTGAGTTCAAATTTAATTTGATATTGTCATTTCAGTTATGAACATTTTTGTAAAAAATATTATAAATTGACATTTGAACTCCGTGTTTACCTGTAATTATAAATTGACATTTGAACTCCGTGTTTACCTGTAATTATAAATTGACATTTGAACTCCGTGTTTACCTGTAGTTATAAATTGACATTTGAACTCCTTGTTTACCTGTATTTATAAATTGACATTTGAACTTCGTGTTTACCTGTAATTATAAATTGACATTTGAACTCCGTGTTTATCTGTATTTATAAATTGACATTTGAACTCCGTGTTTATCTGTAGTTATAAATTGACATTTGAACTCCGTGTTTACCTGTAATTATAAATTGACATTTTAACTCCGTGTTTACCTGTAGTTATAAATTGACATTTGAACTGCGTGTTTACCTGTAGTTATTAATTGACATTTGGTCTCCGTGTTTACATGTAGTTATAAATTGTTTCAACACAGGACGAAAACAATGCAGACATCTGATCCCGTCTTATTTGAAATTGTCGTATTTATGGGACATTAATAGCTGCCAAGGGAAATAACGGGTTACCTAATTTAAACAAGGATATAGCAACGGTCCCTTGTGTCGTTTTACGTGATGTGATGGCAAACCATCGGGCAAGTAGTCTGACTTCCTGAAAACAATAGCTAGAACAGTGGTTCTTAACCTGGGTTCAATCGAACCCAAGGGGTCAGTCTCATGGGTTCGGCAGAGGTCCCAAAAAAAATCAGAAAAAAAATCATATTTTATTATTCCTATTAAAAAGGGTTCGGTGAATGCGCATATGAAACTGGTGGGGTTCGGTACCTCCAAAAAGGTTAAGAACCACTGAGCTAGAAATAAAATGTACCTATAAGATAAAACTAAAAATTAAAATTAAGCTTAACAAAAAATGTGTGATTTTATCTTAACCGGATGTTTATAAATTGTGACCGCTAGGGTAGAGATTACTGTTATAAGCTCATATGTTAACAGTTGTGTCGTTTTATAGACACCTTCAGCTCCAGTCCCTTCAAACTAAATTATTGCCAAAGTGTCGCAAATGTTATTCCATTTTCAATCGGCCTACTTCACTACAGTAAGATCATAGTACAGGCATATTATATTACAGGTACATTACAGTACAGGTTATATTATAGTACAGGTACAAAATAGTACAGGTACATCATAGTGTAGGTACAGCATAGTATAGGTACATCACAATAAAGGTACATCATAATACAGGTACATCCTAGTACGGGTACATCATAGTACAAGTATAAGAAAGTACAACTGTAAAATAAAAATAATAATAATAATAAATGGTCTTTTATAGTGCGGTACCCCAGCCTAGGGCTGGGCTCATAGCGCTGTATATAAATATAGCAAAGAGGCATAATCATAATATAAAAATAAAATACATAAATGAAATAAAAACAACATATAAGCAAAACAACACCATAGGTATATTCATCCACCCACACCAGACATTTTTACAAGGAAACCCATGTACGTTTATCGGTTTATAGGAGGAGAATCAGTCAGAGTAGTATAGTTTAAATAGATG
>CAXITT010001104.1:120213-139774 GCA_964033795.1 Lymnaea stagnalis | reverse complement strand
CGATTCATCGTTTGAGAGTCTCCTTTCCCCATCGCAGAGATCACACGGAAACACTTGGAATTAGAAATTACCGTCTACTACGAACAGGAACGCCTATTTTGATTCGCTTTAAAAAGCTCAGAAGACAGGAACGGAGGACGACCTTCTGGAACGGGGGGCAAACTTCTGGAACGAAGAAAAATTCCAATACTTATTGATCCGCTGAGATCAACTGTGAAACTATATAAGGCTAAGTCCACCACGATTGACCATATGGCGTTGAACGAATATAGCATTTATAATGGTGATACTATCATAATTTTAGGGACAATTATATTCTAATAACATAGATTTTAGAAAATTTTGGAGCTCCATTTTGTACAGATATTCTAAAACAAAAGAGGTGACCTTCTACATACTTGTAGTTATTTGCCCCTTTGATACAGACTTCGTTTCAGTCTATATGTATAATAATATAGATAGGTAAATTATGTTTGTGTGGTAATTTAGCATAATTAAACGAATCCCCTGGACAGAGTGCCAAGAGCACACCTCATACATGAGATAACTTTCCAAGTCAAAACACCCCAATCAGGCAACAGTTACTGTTGAGTTTCTGTTACTCCATTTCTGTGCCTGATTTCACTTGAAAAATAATCAAAGGGTCCCCAGCCCTAATTGAAATATTGTACAATGGATGTACTAAATTTGAAAAATTTGCCGGCGGATTCAGCTACTTCCACACATGCAATAGCTCTGTTTGAAATTATAGTTACGAAGACCTTAGAAGAAAATATGAAATTAGGGTCACTTCAGAAACCTACTTAATATGTCACACACTCAATTTAATATCACTATTTGTATTTTATTAAAAAGCTATCCATCCATGCATTAGCTCTGTTTGAAATTATAGTTCTATAGCTTATAAAGAAAAAAACGAACATAGGACCTCTGGCTAAAAACGGAGTATTTTAAAATGGGTGTAATCATGTAAGAAACCTTTGCGGGCGTGCGCACAACATCTCTCTAAAATTTTATTGCATTCTAATAATGTAGAGGAGCGCAAACGGAAATGATTTTTTATAAAGCTCCTAATGTAAGGAAAAAACCACGAATTTGGGGCCAATTGCCAAAAAAAACCGGAATATTTTAGAAGGCTTATAATGGCTTAAAAAATGCTCTGGCTTATGGACAACAACTCACCTCAGTTTTATCGTAAGCGCTTGAATGATGTAGGAGCGCATATGGTTTGAAATTATATTTATGTAGCTCATTTTTTAAGAAAAAAACATAGGGCCCCTGGCTCAACACTGAATATTTTAAAATGGTTGTAGTAATTTAAGCAGCTTTGTGGGCGATAGAACAACATCTCACTAAATTTTTATCGCATTCTGAAAAATGGTATAGGAGCGCATACGGAAATTATTTTTAAAAAGCTCTATAAGAATAAATATGAATTTGGGTTAACGGCTGAAAACGGAAAATTTTAAAAGTGTTGTAATGAATGAGTAAAATGGAAAAGTTTATAGATAACAACTCGTCAACCTTTTGTCGCAATCGCATGAATGGTGCAGGAGCGCCTATGGTTTGAAATTATATTTATATAGCTCGTTTAAGAAAAAAACCTAAATAGTGCCGCTAGCTCAAATTGGAATAATTTGAAAGGTTTATAATAATTTAAAAACATTTAGGCCGGGCTTCCAACATCTCACCAAAGTTTTATTACAATCGGATAAATGGCGTAGGAGAACATATGGAATTTTTTTTTTACAAAGCTTATATTAGAAAAAATGCCAATTAAGGGCCAACGGCCGAAAACGGAATATTTTTAAAAGTGTTTAAATAACACAGTAAAATGCACTGGCACATGGACAACAACTCACTAAGTTTTGTAGCAATTGCATGATTGGTGTTGGAGCGCATACAGTATGAAAATATATTTATATAGCTCATATAAGGAAAAACGAATATAAGGCCCCTGGCTCAAAACTGAATATTTTAAAACAATTGTAATATTTTAGAAATGTTTATGAACATGCTCGCAACATCTCACCAAAGTTTTGTTAGAATCGGATAAATGGCGTAGGAGCACATGTGGAAATGCCCCTGGCTCAAAACTGAATATTTTAAAACAATTGTAATATTTTAGAAATGTTTATGAACATGCTCGCAACATCTCACCAAAGTTTTGTTAGAATCGGATAAATGGCGTAGGAGCACATGTGGAAAATATTTTTTACAAAGCTAACAGTAGAAAAAAAAAAGAATTAAGAGCCAACAGCTAGGAACGGAACATTTTATAAGGTTTTTAATGACTCAGTTCAAATGACTATTTATTTGGACAACATATGACCAAGATTTGAATCTAATATTTTTTGTTGCAAGGGAAACAATCGCTTTATTTCTTTACATGATTAGTAAGACATCAGTAGGGATTTTAAAAAAAAAAAACGGCAATATATGTCCTTTGTGTACAAGACAAATATATTTTTCTATGTTTATAAAGAATTCTTAAGAATATGGACTATTTTATTGATTTTAACGTTAATTTTGACGTCATTTTTATTTAAATGAAAACCTTCGTTTTACAACATGAAAAGTAGTATATATAAAATTAAATATGCTCAACCAGCGGTAGCATAGTATCATGAACGTCTACAAGTGGACCTTTATGAAAATTATGAAGTTACACTTGACCTCGGTCCCTGGATCTAGGGATACACACGAATAGTGTTGTTCAAATGATGCTTTAACTATATATCCATACTTGCATGGAGGAAACGCTAAAATAATATGCCCTGCACATCTCATTTCTGTTCTCCCATCTATATCTCCACCCATCAGGTCCCATCTCTTTCGTCATTTACCAAAAAGTACAATACCTCATGTCCCCTGTCCCTTTCATAAATAGCTTAATGGCAGTGGCGTTGCTAGTGTTGATGTCACACACAAATCTGGTTTCTCCTCCCCCCTCCCGACTTCTATGATGGGTTTTTTTTTGGGTTAAAATAAGTACATAGAATAACAATGATATGAATAAATCAATTTAATTAAAGGTCGAGATGTAGATGCATTTAAGAACTGAATCGCTAAGTGATAGTCATATTAATATTGCATTTACTTTGTTTAAATGTTCATTTACCTGATCTTCAAAACTGCAAACCAGTCAATGATTTTATCAAAATCAATATCCTTGACTGAATCACTTTCAATTGATATCAAAGCCAGACCAGAAAGCCTTGACTGCCTCATGGTGTTTCGTAAATATTTCTTGATAAGTCTTCGTTTTGAAAAACTCTCATGACATAAGGCAACAGACAAACAGATAGTAAGACACATCTGAAGACTTAGCGAGAGTCTTGAAAGAGATTTTTAAAAAGTCTCATTTAACTATGAATTTCAAAACATTAAATACGGACCAAGTGGCTCTGATACTGACCAAGTTACTCTGATACTGACCAAGTGACTCTGACACTTAACCAAGTGACTCTGATACTGACCAAGTGACTGTGATACTGACCAAGTGACTGTGATACGGACCAAGTGGCTCTGATACTGACCAAGTGACTCTGATACTGACCAAGTGACTCTGATACTGACCAAGTGACTCTGATACTGACCAAGTGACTCTGATACTGACCAAGTGACTCTGATACTGACCAAGTGGCTCTGATACTGCCAAGTAAGATTAACTACCTAAAGTAGATTACTATGTAAGCACACACATCTTATAAACGTCCCTGTGCTGTATTACAATCTGCTCAAATAACTAGAAACGGTGCTAGTGAAAAATGGGCAAACACTTTAATTTGTGAGTTTTTCTGTATTTCGATATATTTGGTTTGCAATGTCCTTCTTCAATTAGTTGTGTGAAGACACTTTTGTCAGTGAAGTGTAGTTCTCGAATTAGTAATGCTTGTAATTACTCTAGTCTCTGTATGGAGGTGTGTGCGATATTGAACAGTCTACCATCCGAAATTGTAAGGATGTACACTCAAGTTATTGTTAAAAGCCCAAAGTAGAAATACAATGAACTGTAGAAATATTAATCTGACTAAACTCATACAAGGAACTGTAGTAATAAAAACACAATCATACTAATACAATGATCTTTAGTAAAATTAATACCACCGCACTAATGAAATAAACTGTAGTAATATAATACGACCATACTAATACAATGAATTATATCAATATCAATACAACCCTAATAAAAACATTTAATGTAGTAATATCATAATGACCACACTAATACAATCATCTGTTTTAATAGTAATAAGACGATACTAATACAATGAACTGTAGTAAAATAATATAACTATACTAATGCAATACACTTTAGTAATATCACTCGACCATACTAATACCATGAACAATAGTAATAGAAGTCCATTTTATTGTGTTAAAAACGATCCCCCCCCCTCACCCTCTTCATCATGATGTTAACTTTCCATTTGATTGACATTTGAAATTTGTTACAGGTGGTACGTTTTTTCAGTGTTAGTAGCGTAGCAATGTTGTGACATGAAGTTGAGATTACTACTACTACTACTACACTACACTCCTGGCAGTGACAGTTGTTACCTGATTATTACTGTTTAGCTTTGAGTTTGACTATTAAACATTTACTTTATTTATTATCTATCTAGCATATAGTTTGTCCAATATTTCCTAAAATCAAATCACTGCATCTATTGATTTATGACAAAACATTTCTTTTAAATTGATTATCGAATTTTTAAGATTTTATTATTATTTTTTTTTTAAATATACATTTTTTAAAAATGTACTAAACAGCAAATAATAAATGTTGCTCAAAACTTTAGAGTTGTTGTTTCACTCATATGATAATTAAAGGCATTTCTATTGTATGCTTCCATATTCAGTGCCATCTTCACAACATAAGAGGACATGGGTAGAGCATTGCACTGGGGCCCTCTAGCTACACAATATACCTAGGACATAAGAAGGGGGGGGGGAGAAAGGGAGCATTAGCCCCATGCTCAAACAGTCCGGGGGAGTGGATATCCGTTCCTGATGCAAACCAACTCATAAAAGGAAAAAAGTTGTAACCTTAAAATAAACATTCAATAAAGTTAAACAATTTATTCATACAAAAACCAAAACCATTCAGCGTCATACGACGTTGTGAAACGTTATGAGAAATAAACTATACATAATCACATTATTGACAGATATATAGAAACAAGGATATTCATTGACAGATAGATAGAAACAAAGATATTCATTGACAGATAGATAGACACAAAGATATTCTATCAGAAATAAACTCTACATAATCACATGATTGGCAGATAGATAGAAACAATGATATTCATTGACAGATATATAGAAACAAAGATATTCATAGACAGATAGATAGACACAAAGATATTCTATCAGAAATAAACTCTACATAATCACATGATTGAAAGATAGATAGAAACAAGGATATTCATAGACAGATAGATAGACACAAAGATATTCTATCAGAAATAAACTCTACATAATCACATGATTGGCAGATAGATAGAAACAAAGATATTCTATCAGAAATAAAATCTACATAATCACATGATTGACAGATAGATAGAAACAAGGATATTCATAGACAGATAGATAGACACAAAGATATTCTATCAGAAATAAACTCTACATAATCACATGATTGGCAGATCGATAGAAACAAAGATATTCATTGACAGATATATAGAAACAAGGATATTCATTGACAGAAAGATAGAAACAAGGATATTCATAGACATATAGATAGACACAAAGATATTCTATCAGAAATAAACTCTACATAATCACATGATTGACAGATAGATAGAAACAAGGATATTTATAGACAGATAGATAGACACAAAGATATTCTATCAGAAATAAACTCTACATAATCACATGATTGGCAGATAGATAGAAACAAGGATATTCATTGACAGATAGATAGACACAAGGATATTCATTGACAGATAGATAGACACAAAGATATTCTATCAGAAATAAACTCTACATAATCACATGATTGGCAGATAGATAGAAACAAAGATATTCATTGACAGATAGATAGACACAAAGATATTCTATCAGAAATAAACTCTACATAATCACATGATTGACAGATAGATAGAAAAAAGGATATTCATTGACAGATAGATATAAACAAAGATATTCTATCAGAAATAAACTCTACATAATCACATGATTGACAGATAGATAGACACAATGATATTCATTGACAGATAGATAGACAAAAGGATATTCTATCAGAAATAAACTCTACAAAATCACATGATTGACAGATATATAGAAATAAGGATATTCATTGACAGATATATAGACACAAGGATATTCTATCATAAATAAACTCTACATAATCACATGATTGACAGATAGATAGAAACAAGGATATTCATTGACAGATAGATAGACACAAGGATATTCTATCAGAAATAAACTCTACATAATCACATGATTGACAGATAGATAGACACAATGATATTCATTGACAGATAGATAGACAAAAGGATATTCTATCAGAAATAAACTCTACATAATCACATGATTGACAGATAGATAGAAACAAGGATATTCATTGACAGATAGATAGACACAATGATATTCATTAACAGATAGATAGAAACAAAGATATTCTATCAGAAATAAACTCTACATAATCACGTGATTGACAAATAGATAGAAACAAGGATATTCATTAACAGATAGATAGAAACAAGGATATTCTATCAGAAATAAACTCTACATAATCACATGAATGACAGATAGATAGAAACAAGGATATTCATTAACAGATAGATAGAAACAAGGATATTCTATCAGAAATAATTTCTACATAATCACATTATTGACAGATAGATAGAAAAAAAGATATTCATTGACAGATAGATAGACACAAGGATATTCTATCAGAAATAAACTCTACATAATCACATGATTGACAGATAGATAGAAACAAGGATATTCATAGAAAGATAGATAGACACAAAGATATTCTATCAGAAATAAACTACATAATCACATGATTGGCAGATAGATAGAAACAAGGATATTCATTGACAGATAGATAGAAACAAGGATATTCATTGACAGATAGAAAGACACAAAGATATTCTATCAGAAATAAACTCTTCATAATCACATGATTGGCAGATAGATAGAAACAAGGATATTCATTGACATATAGATAGACACAAAGATATTCTATCAGAAATAAACTCTACATAATCACATGATTTACAGATAGATAGAAACAAGGATATTCATTGAAAGATAGATAGAAACAAGGATATTCATTGACATATAGATAGACACAAGGATATTTATTGACAGATAGATAGACACAAGGATATTCTATCAAAATAAACCCTACATAATCACATGATTGACAGATAGATAGAAACAAGGATATTCATTGACAGATAGATAGAAACAAGGATATTCTATCAGAAATAAACTCTACATAATCACATGTTAAAAGATAGATAGAAACAAGGATATTCATTGACAGATAGATAGACACAAAGATATTCTATCAGAAATAAACTCTACATAATCACATGTTAACAGATAGATAGAAACAAAGATATTCATTGACAGATAGATAGACACAAGGATATTCTATCAGAAATAAACTCTACATAATCACATATTAACGGATAGATAGAAACAAAGATATTATTTGCCAGATAGATAGACACAAAGATATTCTATCAGAAATAAACTCTACATAATCACATGATTGGCAGATAGATAGAAACAAGGATATTCATTGACAGATAGATAGACACAAAGATATTCTATCAGAAATGAACTCTACATAACCACATGATTGACAGATAGATAGAAACAAGGATATTCATTGACAGATAGATAGACACAAGGATATTCATTGACAGATAGATAGACACAAGGATATTCATTGACAGATAGATAGACACAAAGATATTCTATCAGAAATAAACTCTACATAATCACATGATTGACAGATAGATAGAAACAAGGATATTCATTGACAGATAGATAGACACAAGGATATTCATTGACAGATAGATAGACACAAGGATATTGTATCAGAAATAAACTCTACATAATCACATGTTAACAGATAGATAGAAACAAGGATATTCATTGACAGATAGATAGACACAAAGATATTCTATCAGAAATAAACTCTACATAATCACATGTTAACAGATAGATAGAAACAAGGATATTCATTGACAGATAGATAGACACAAAGATATTCTATCAGAAATAAACTCTACAAAATCACATGTTAACAGATAGATAGAAACAAAGATATTCATTGACAGATAGATAGACACAAAGATATTCTATCAGAAATAAACTCTACATAATCACATGATTGGCAGATAGATAGAAACAAGGATATTCATTGACAGATAGATAGACACAAAGATATTCTATCAGAAATGAACTCTACATAACCACATGATTGACAGATAGATAGAAACAAGGATATTCATTGACAGATAGATAGACACAAGGATATTCATTGACAGATAGATAGACACAAGGATATTCATTGACAGATAGATAGACACAAAGATATTCTATCAGAAATAAACTCTACATAATCACATGATTGACAGATAGATAGAAAAAAGGATATTCATTGACAGATAGATAGACACAAGGATATTCATTGACAGATAGATAGACACAAGGATATTCTATCAAAATAAACACTACATAATCACATGATTGACAGATAGATAGAAACAAGGATATTCATTGACAGATAGATAGAAACGAGGATATTCTATCAGAAATAAACTCTACATAATCACATGTTAACAGATAGATAGAAACAAAGACATTCATTGACAGATAGATAGACACAAAGATATTCTATCAGAAATAAACTCTACATAATCACATTTTAACAGATAGATAGAAACAAAGATATTCATTGACATATAGATAGACACAAATATATTCTATCAACATGAGCTATGCTGACGTAACGCAAAAGAAACGAACACTTTTAAATAATTTCGTATACATTTTTTTAAAAAAAGAAACCAAGGTATCTTCTCTTTTTTTTTTTACTGAAATGGAAATAATTTAAATACCTTAAAACTTTTATATAACCGCTTTTATTTTAATAAAAATTAAAGAATTGTTGTTATCAATGACAAATACATTTAAAGTAACGACTCACGAACCATCTGAAGCATTCTATGAGCGTTTAAATGTTATGAACATAAAAATAAATTTAACAATCATATTCCAAGAATCATGCCGTATTTAAAATTATCCAAAAAATTATAACATATGTTGTTTAAGTGTGTGTCTCTTTTCTTGAATGTGTGGAATGAATATATATATATATATATATATATATATATATATATATATATATATATATATCTGTTTTGTTAAATGTTTTTATGTATTTTAATCTATATATATATGTATATGTTTGTTAATTTGTATGATTGTGTGTGTCTCTTTTTTATTATGTGTGAAATATATATATATATATATATATATATATATATATATATATATATATATATATATATATATATAACTGTTTTGTTAAATGTTTTAATGTATGTTAATCTACAAGTCCATGATTATGTTTGTTAAATTGTATGACAGCGTGGTGAGGCGAGCCCTAGGTCTTGATACAATTAATTCGTTCTAAATAAACACGCACATGACGTCATAGTGCGAATCACCCATTTAAGCCAAAACTCCTAAGTTTATTTGATATAATAACCGCCCATCACAAAACTGCTAATGTCTTTTCCACTTCTTAAATGAAAAAATATTCAATACAACTGATGGCTTTTTATATTCCTAAAATTCGCTAAAAAGTTGGGTGTGTGACCAGGGTCCTGGCAAAGGGCACCGTGGCATTTGGGCACCTGGGGCACCCAATACATATTTAATTTCCATTAGACTGCTATAGTGAAGTGTGAGCCTCGGCAAGAGTAAAACTGTTAATGATAGTTATTCCCCTTGAAACGTTTAATATTTTTCCAACTTTGATTCGCATTTATAATAATTATTTTGGAATGTACAGATATATATCGTGGGTTAAAATAGTGAAATTTGGATATTTAAATCCTATTACATTGTCAAAATCTTTCAAATTTCATAAAACATATTATTGAAAGCATGATACCCCTATAAGAGTGAGGCTCCTAGAAAAGTGCGTCCCCTTAAGACGGAACTGTCCATTTTATAGAAAACATATTATTTAAATAATTTTATTATATTTAAAAATGTTTAAATGTAATAATTATGTAATAAAGATGTTATTGAATGTAAATACATGATATATTATGTATGTTTAATATGGTTACATTGAAGGTGTATATGAAACATAATTATTTTTTTAAATATTTTATGTGAAGATGCCTTTTTTACTTACGAAGCAATTATGTCCCTTGAAAACATATTTATGACATAATTATACGATATATTAAAACATGTTTTTTTTTAAAAATAAAATAAATTAAACAATATGTATTTCTATAACATCGTAGCATAGATAGAAATACTTTTTTTAGGCATATCACTGTAACAACTCTTACATTTAAGGTAATAATTATGTATGCTTTTTACAACATTTTTGGAAAGAGTGTTTTAACAAAATATATTAAATTTTCGCTGATCAAATTAAAATTAAATTACGAATTAAATCACGAATTATTATATGCAGTGATTTGATATTTGACAAACTTTATTTTAGCTAGATATTAAATGAAGTTAATGTGTAATAGATAAACTCAAAGCTTTGCAGTAATACTTGAGTAACAATTGTCACTGCAAGGAGTGTAGTCTAGTATTAGTAGTTTTAACTTAGTGTCAAACTTTCTTTCCTACGTTAATAACACTTAAAAAAACAAACCTGATATTGAGCGCCTACAGTATTTATTGAATTCTTAGCGCTTTCTACCATCTGTAACACGTTTGAAATTTCAACAAAATGGAAATTGTACATCATGACGAAGAGGAAGAAACAAAAAAATCGTATTTAGCAAACTAAAAAGGGGGGGAGGGGGGGGGGCTTCTATGGAAAACAAATTAAAGGACACGTTTTAGTACCAACAAATGGCGTAGAATAAAAAAATCGAGATCAAACATTAACTTTAGATGTTAAGGAACAGCTTAATCCTATAATCAAAATATTTAATGCTTTTGTGGAACATGACCAAGATCTTGACAATATACATAATAGACCAACACATTCTAATATAACAGTTTTTTCAAATATTTAGAATTGTCAACACAAGACAGAGAAATAATTCTGTTTTTTTTAAAAGTCTGTGGGGAAATTTCTAAAAATAATTTCCAAGGCTCTGTTATGTGTTCATCACACTCTGCCTTATTTCTTAGACTTCTCTACCACGAGCTTTGTACCAGACTAAGTTATTTGTCCATCACACTCTGCCTTATTTCTTAGACTACTCTACCACGAGCTTTATACCAGACCTAGTTATTTGTCCATTAAACGTTTAATTATTTCTTAGTCTTACCCCCCCATCAGATTAGTACCAGATGATGTGTTTTTTGTGTCCATAAAGTTGTGCATTATTTATTTGTCTTATTTACCGTCAGCTTTTTAGCTGGCTATGTTTTTTGTCCATCAGACTGTATATTTTTCCCTTGACTTAGCTTTCATCAGCTTAATCCTACTTACATTCACGGATGACTAAAACAACAAGGGTAAAGTTACAAAATGAGGCAAGGAGATGGAAAGAATCCCATCATTTGTTGAAAGATCTTTCACAATATCATTAAATCGTTACTTGAATGCATATTTTGCCAGGTGCATTTAGTAGATGGGAAGTTGCCATTTTGGACCCATCATTGTCTAACAGATTATAAAAGCTAGTGTTTAAATACTTGACAAAATATCATTGTAACGTTTTTTTTTGTTTTTAGTAATAGATCCTGGTCAATAATTGTGTTTTTTTATCCTCTCCTGGTCGGTAATGGATGTTTTAATATTTTATAGTCAAACTGGTGAGGCTTGTTTGGACCTGCGCTGACTTTGGTACTACCTAACATACCCATCTTATTACTGCATTTTTGTAAATACACTTACATCAATTTTTTGTATTTGATTTATACGGCGTTGCTGCATAAACTGATATATGTATGTAAAGTTTAGTTTCATGGTAAGCATATTCTATTTTAACAGCACCGACTTGAATCAATTATGAACCAAGACAAAGCTTTTGTGAGAAACTTCAACAAGGTTGTCTAATATGTCGGCAATTAAGATTTAATGTTCTGATTGACTTTAAATATATGTCAAGACTCTATTGCTCAACGCATATTATATGTAGATATATTATTTGGTGGGTTTCAAGTGGGGGGGGGGGTAGTCTAATTTAAGACGAAAAAATAGACCAAAGATAAATGTCATGAAAATAACTCTGCTTTTTAAACTATTTAAGAAATTTTGACGCAATTATTTAAAATCTACACTAATAAAAGGCAAACGTTCACTCACTCTCTCACTGACTCACTCACTGACTCACTCACTCACTCACTCACTCACTCACTCACTCACTCACTGACTAACATATCACTAATTCTCCAACTTCGCCTGTAGATAGAAGCCTGAAATTTGTATTTGATTCAACTTATATCCACCCATGCATTAGCCATGTTTGAAATTAAATTTAAAAAGCTGATTTATAAGAAAAAAAAACAAATTTCTTGCCCTGGCTCAAAGGGAATATTATAGAAGGTTTGTCAGAATTGGGAAACCTTTGCGAGCGTGATAACAACAACTCAACTTTTTATTCTATTGATAAGTGGTATAGAAGCGCATACGGACATTACATTTACATCGCTTCTATGAGAATAAAAAAAAAACGAATTTTTATCAAACGACCCAAGATGGAATATTTGAAAAAGGTTTTAATGATTTAGAAAATGCATGGGCTTGTGGACAGATCTCACCAAAGTTTTAACGCAATTTCATGAATGGTATTGGAGCGCATATGTTTTGAAGTGATATTTCTATACCTCATAAAATAAAAACTAAATAAACATAGGGCCACTGGCTCAGAACGGATTATTTTTAAGGTGTTGTAATAATTCAAAAACATTCGCACGAATGCGTGTACCATCTCTCCAACGTTTTATCGCATTCGGGAATGATGTTATCAGATTATTTAATGAAATTACATTTTACAAAACTTATAAAAGAAAACCAAAAAAAAATTGCATTTGAGCCAATAGCCAAAAACGCAATGTATTGAATGGGTTGTAATGATACTGAAAAATGAGGGCTGGGGGGGGGGAAGGTGGACGACAACTCATCAACATTGTATCGCAATCGCTCTAATCATGTAGGAGCGCATGCTTCACATTCATACATTCATAGATAAAGACAGACATACATTTTTAGATGTATATATCTTGTGGAGACTATACAGAATGATGTGACAAGAATAATCTAAGACAGCGGCTCTCAACTTGTGGGTGACGACCCCTTTGGGAGTCGAATGACTCTCTCGCAAGGGTCGCCTAAGACCAGCAGAAAACGCATATACACTACAGTTATAATGTGGCAACTAAAATAATTTTGTGGTTGATTAAACTTTATCAAAGGGTCCCTAGTTGTAACACACCTAGAGTGGATTCACTTTACGTCCCACTGGTCCTGAATTTAAGAAATGTTGGATCATTATTAAAGTTAATTGTGTCACTTCCCACACCAAAATGTGAAATGCTTCTTCAAAATTTTCTGAAAAAAAAAAGAAATGCAATTCTCCACCAAAATGCACTCCTTCATTTTAAGTTTGCTTTACTGTCATTACCATTCTACATGTCTGCACCTCTTGGATCAAGCTTATCCATTTAACGTTTTGAGGTTGATTATAAGTTTCAGCCAAATAATTACCCTGGGGCGTGCTACAAACGGACTAAGATCAGTTATGTTTAGCACTAGGTGCAAAAATGCCGCTCAAAAAACTTCAAAAGCTCCTTCCTTGTTCAAAAAGTTTGATAGAAATTTTCAATTCAAGTATAATAAAAAACATCTCTTCAGTTCAATATATAATTAATTTTTTTTCCAGCATTCAGACTCTCCAGACCCCTCTACAGATTCAGATTTATCGGCACCCTCAATTACCACCCTATTTTTCGATGAAGATGTTTGCCAATTTTCATATTGATAGATCCACTGGATAAATTACTGTTGGTGTCGCCATGGGCGGCAACATATTTTCTAGAATGTTAACATCAGAGGAATAAATTTATTTCTTACGCCCCACCCCCATTTTTAAACTCTCTAACCCATTATTTAAAATATAAAAAAAGACTATCAAAGAGCATCGTGCCCTTTTCAACTGCCAAACCTTAGCTGAGCTTCTGGCCACTGGTACTGCCTTTCCATCTGCCCAACCTTAGCTGTGCTTCTGGCCACTGGTACTTCCTTTCCAACTGCCAAACCTTAGCTGTGCTTCTGGCCACTGGTACTGCCTTTCCATCTGCCCAACCTTAGCTGTGCTTCTGGCCACTGGTACTGCCTTTCCATCTGCCCAACCTTAGCTGTGCTTCTGGCCACTGGTACTGCCTTTCCACAAACATCGAAAATGCCCAACGGAAAGTAATTTTGATAAAGGCACTGTTTATAGGTACAGGTTCACGGTAACGGATGGATAACACATGCAATTATAGTTACATTGTATCCCTAGACATAGGGATCGAATTCAAGTGACTATATCTTAAGTAATACATAGTAATTCACTTGTAGGTTTTCAAGTTAAAAAGAACCATTTGTTACGCATGTTTATTTGTAGATATACTCTGTTTAAAATAGGTATTTAAAGCTTTTATCTTAATGATAAAAAAAAAAAACACAAAAAATAAGTTAATAGTCATTTTAAACAACTTGCACACATTTTTCATTGTGGAAAAAAAAAAAGAACCAAATGCCACAACCACAAAATAAAAATAATAAAATGTCTCAAAAAAGTTCTCAAAGATATCAAAAAAATTTATTTTGAAAGCAAAATTAATTGCTTCCCTTGAAAAACATTTTTAGCAATGAACCTTTTTTTAAAACAAGAAAATAAACTCTCTTCCAAGGTTTCTTTCCGGCATCTTTCCAAGAGGGGGGGGGGGGACTGTCCCCAGGTAAAGTAAAGTATCCCTTTGGGAAAGAGTACAATAAAACGAAAATAGATATATTTTTTTAACTTTTAGTTTATCATGAAATTAACAGTTCCAGTTGATACGATTATCCGTATATTTAAAGGTAATCGTGTTAGAGGCTTACATATTTCGATTATAAAAATCGTACGGTGCCAACAATTTGTTCCTTCTGATCATAAGCAGAAATGTTACCTAATGTTCGCTTGTCACTGTTTTTATTTTTTTTCTAATTAACTTCGCAAGTTTGAAAACTATAATAACACGGTATGAAACGAGGATGTGAAACATGTGCAGTTTGTGTTGAAATTATAGTTCATAATAAAAGCATAAATTACATGATGACATTTTGCTTCTGAAAATATAAATATTAGCATAGTTTAAAATGTCCTCATGTTTGTTTAGCTAAACAAAATAAAAACGTGTAAAAAATAAATGTATTAGCATATTTTAAACTGCCATTGATTAAATTTTAGTTGAGCTAGAAGGAAATAAAATATATTTCTAATTTTAATATTTTGTTTACACAAATTTAGTATTTAACGGGAGCATTCAAGCAGTACACATTTAAAAAAAAGGATTGTTTACGGGAATGAGATTTTTAACAAAAATAAAAATAAAATGTGCTACATTTTAATATAATTATCGTAAAGAAAATATTTTTAAACAAATAATAAAAAATGCAAAGCCATTGAATTATTAAATTTCCAAAAATCTACTATTTGTAAAATTACAATAATAAACAAACTGCTCCATGCATTTTTGTTTATAATTTAATTGTTTTTAACATGAGAATCAAGTACAGAGCTTAAAAAAGATAGCACACACAACACAGTTTTTGTGAACTCACATTTCGATTATCATGTTATTTCCAGTAGCCTTGCTAATTTTAGAAAATATTCTTACGTTGTAGGTTCATACAAATTGTTAAAGTTTATCGAAGAGGTGAATTGTAATTTATCTAAGGAAACTTAAAGCTGTTTGAAATTTGAAATACATATTTTAATGAACTGAACCTTTGGACATTTTTAGTTTATTTCTATAAGATTTCCCAACTTTGTTTGATAACACCTCATGTCTTCTTAACCAAATTATACCATTTATATTCCAAAACAATAATTAGCTTTTAAAAACAGTAACCTCTACGGAATTTTAAAAAAAAAATATTTAGATGAGGAAATCATTACAAGTAAATAGTTGGTTACTTATTTTCTTTGAGTTCAAGGAGTAAAATAATAAAAAGTTTTTGTAATGGAAACATGTTTGTTAGAATGTTTTAAATTCATTTATTAATTACGTAGTTACCTCAAACATACTCTCAATAAAAATTGATACCTAGAAAAAAAAAATACATTTGTTTTTGTATAACAAAAACAAGTTATGCAAAACAGCCTGAAATTTCACTGAATAAAGCCAATTTTAGGTTTTGTCCAACCCCAATTCAATTTAAAATTGATACTTTTAAATATCCTAGGTCCTCTGCAGCTATAAGGGTTGTAGTGCCCCCCAGTTTGCCCTGAATTCAAGTTAACCTAAATTTTAGTTTAGTTTCTTTGTTGCATTACGAGTGTGTGTAGAGTTCTGCAAATCTAAATTAAAGTATGTGCTAAAATGCCTTCTAGAATCTTTCAGAGATCATACATTTTCCGTGAATTATAAACATTTCATGGCTAGAATAACTAGTGCAAGAGGAGCGTCCTCAAAAACGCAACACTTGATATAATTGTAGTTCATTTTAAGCTAGAGCAAGTAAGAGATGTTCCTTCATCTACATCTTCATGTCCTTTAGTCCATGGACCGTTGGGGCGCCACAGATCACATATGAACCATCCTCCTCCTTTCGTCTCTGACTTTCGCACTACGCACTGCATCACCCAGTGTTAGTCCTCACTACTCTTTGATGTTATTCTCCCATCTTTGTTACGTGACCGTACCATTGTGGCTTTCGTTTTTTCACAGTCACGAGTAGGTCATCTTACTCCTCAATGCCTGACGAACCCGTTCTTTCACTTTATCATTACAGATGTTCCTAATCTGGGTTATTCTTAATATTTCGCTCAAGAATGTATGAAAGCCCAATTCAAATTTGTCTAAAAGGAACACCGAATTGAAGTAGTGCCAAAATGTATCCTTGCATTTTTAATTAGCCGGACAGTCTTCAGCACCCTCAATTTCTACTCATTTCTCACACGAGATGATTAATGTGAAAGTACGTTGTTGAATATATATTAATTATAATTACTCTGGGTCATAGTACAGCTGAAGTGAAATCAGATTATATACGACTTTGAGTTCGATAATGCCCCCCTTTCAAGATTGAAAATTAATTTCCCTGATCAAATAGTCTAATAGAAACAGTTAATTCACGAAGACTTTAAAATGCTCCTCTTGATTGTGAACTAATCCAACATGTTACACTTCAAAATCCAACATTATTATATCTTAAAGATAGTGAAGTAAGTTTATTTAAACGTTAAGGCACGAGCATGGGATCAATCAAACAAGAGTCATCCACCAATATATGGTATTTAACTATAGAGACATAATGTATTGTTATAGGATTCAAAGCTTAATGAACATGTATAGATAAAGATACTGAAAGAGCCGGTAAAAAATGTTGTGTATACATGTTATTAAATGTTACCAAGTTCATAGAGGGTGACAATTTGACAAAATATTTATACAGATAACACACTTTATAAGAATCCCAATTAGTGACCCCCCACCAAACTTTAGTAATTGCACATTCATTTTGACGCCAATAAACTATATTAATATTCTAATGACACGCCCTCCTTTATAAAGTAGCTTTATTTCACCAACTATATCAGAACAAAAATTTAAAAAAAAAACGCTACAATCCCACCCACCCCTCTTTTCTTAGACATTGGTCAATTTTTTAATATTCTAATGACACGCCCTCCTTTATAAAGTAGCTTTATTTCACCAACTATATCAGAACAAAAATTTAAAAAAAAAACGCTACAATCCCACCCACCCCTCTTTTCTTAGACATTGGTCAATTTTGGCATTTCTGTTAGGTATTTAGTTTTCATATTTCAATATAAATGTATGTGTAATACAAACACGTAGAGTTCAAACAACTAACTGTTAGCACATTGTTGACTAGTTAATATTGTATAAGTGTTGTACTGGGATACAGCTGCTAAGTAGATTGATGACACACACAATATCTGTAAATGGAACGATATTTATTAAGTTTTCACACATTTATAATCAAAATACACAAACAATTAGATTAATCAAAGCAATATTTTTTACAATTTCAATTATGATTACACAAAATACGAATTAACGTTTCGACAAATGCCTTCCTAATTAAAAAAAAAAAAAATTAAAACTATTTTAAAAAAGAATAAAAAACAACTTGTTTACTCCTGTTAAATAGAATTGAAACACACCTGAAAAAAAAAGCCAGCTGTAAAGACATTTGATATATTAGTTGACCTTACTTTATTGTAAGTTGTCAGCATTCTTCGCCAATGAAATTAATTAGGACCTTGATTGGAAATATGTGCATGAGCAATTATTTCAATACAAGTATAGTTTTAACTAAATAATTAGCCGAACATTTAGTTTCATTGCCAACATCTTTTAATTGGATTTTTTTTTTTTTGACGGGGGGTGGAGGGATTCAAGGTGAATTGGCGTATGTGAAGTAGGTTAGGATTGGGAATTTTGTTAGGGTTGTGGGAAGTTAGCTAGGATTGGGAAGTTGGTTAGGGTTGTGTGAAGTTGATTAGGCTTGGGAAGTTGGTTAGGGTTGTGTAAATTTGGTTAGGATTGGGAAGTTGATTAAAATTTGGTGAATTTTCGTTACAATCGTGTGCTGTTGTAAGATTTGTTAGCTTGGTTGTGCTTGGGTAAAATGGTTGGGATTGGGTTGGCTTGGATTAAGTTGTTTGATTTGGTTGAGATTGGTTAGATTGTGTGATGCGTGTTAGGCTAAGTTGAGGTTGGATGAGGTTGGGTGAGTTTGGTTAAGATTGTTTGGCAGTGGTGTGGGTTCAGGTATGTTGGTCAGGTTTTCGTAAGTTATGTTTGTGTTTTGGAAAACTGGTTAGGGTTGAGAAAGTTTGGTCATGTTTGGATGGGTTCAAGTGAATTTTGTCGTGGTCAGGAGGGAGGTGAGATTGGATATTGTTTTGTTTATCATGTTTGTAACTGTTTCACTTTTGAGTCTTTGTGGCAGTGTCTGTGCTGCAGTGTCTGTGTGGCATTGTCTGTGTGGCAGTGTCTGTGTGGCAGTGTCTGTTTGGCATAGTCTATGTGGTAGTGTCTGTGTAGCAGTGTTTGTGTTGCAGTGTCTGTGTGGCAGTGTCTGTGTGGCAGAGTATGTGTGGCAGAGTCTGTGTGGCAGTGTCTGTGTGGCAGTGTCTGTTTGGCA